>OX637343.1:16827028-16926734 GCA_951799405.1 Agapetus fuscipes
GATTTAACTATTACCATTATAGATAACAAATTAGATTTTAGAATATACAGGAAACCTACCCATACTGACACTACGATTCACGCTCTTTCCCAACACCCAATAAACCACAAACTTGCAGCTTTCCGTTCCATGATCCATCGAGCCATTTCCATTCCTATGACAGATTTTAATTTTAATAACGAAATTCTTATCATTAAGCAAATCGCAACAAATAATGGCTACGAAGTAGGGTTGATAGACAGACTCTTGGCTAGCAAACAGAGGAAACATGCTATCACTACTCATGTCTTCTCGCAAGCACCGTCTGATGAAATCAAGTGGAGAAGGTTTCTTCATTTGGATGGAATTTCCACACTCATCAAAAGCATCTTGCCAGCCAACATTAAACCAGCTTACTACACCCATAACAAAATTGGACAGCTACTCTCAAATGGTAAAGACAAAACTGACATTTGGCAGAAGAGTGGTGTCTACAAAATTAACTGCAAAGACTGTGATGCATCTTATATTGGGAAGACAGGTAGGACATTCCTGAAAAGAATTGGAGAACACAAACTGTCGTTCAAAAACAGAACCATCTTCTCAGAAATGGCAAACCATTGTTTAGAACATGACCACACTTTTGTCAGTGAAGACACCGCTTTTCTGCATTTGTCAAGTAATGGCTATACCCTAAATAGATTAGAAGCTATCGAAATTCTAAAAGCAAAAAAATTGGGTGTTAACATTATAAATAACCAAATCCCTCCATTTACTCCATTGATCAACACTTTACCTGTCTTCAATTTGAGTAAATAAACTAATGGATTATTCTGATTATTTGTATTTAATTTGTTTCTGACAGATACACTTGGATTGATTTATTGATTTTTTGTTGTTTTTTTCTCTCTTTGTATTTGATTTGGTACACTCACTTTAGCTCTATTTGGAAATTTACATAAAACATACATTCCTTCTTGTTTGTTTAATCCTCTTAATGGTTCATTTCTCAGAACATTATCTTACACTTGTCATTTTTCTAGTATTGGTAAATAAAGTTACTTTATAATTGTTCATAATTTTGTATTGTTCCTTGTTATGGGTTAAATTTACTTAAATTTATTCTTAGTAAATTTCCTACTCTTCACTTAACTATTTGTTTTTGTCCATATTGTTCTTAGTATACAACTTGATAAATTCACAAAGCTATTCTTTATAATTTTTCATATTTCTCCTAATTCTACTGTGTGTATAATATTCATTTTGCTTTATATAGTCTCCCATTATTTTAAGATTTCAGTTTCTCTGAGGATGGCCAAGAGGCCGAAACGGTCACAACTCGTTATTTTTGTTTGTAACTAAATAAAAATAAATAAAGTAGAACTAAACAAAGTTTGTTATCATTTTTTAATAATTAAAATGGAGTTCTACAATGTTTCCGCTAAAACTTTTCAAAAAAAAGATTATTTTTTTTTATATTTTTTAGAAACAAATCCTAATAAAACACTGCTTCTTTTCACAAGAGATCAAATTATTTTAATTTATATTAAAAAACGTTTTCGATCTTATCGATCACCTTCAGAATTTTATTTAGAATTGTTTTCTAAGAAATATAAAAAATAAATCGATATGAATTTTTAGTGTTAATACACAAACCACAAAAAATAAAAATGATTATTGTTACACTTAACAAAAATTGTTTAGGTATCATTTACAAGTTTTTTTATGCAAATATACTTTAGGAACTTGCAAATAAAAAAACCTTGTTGAAACAAGGTAGTTTACCTATTTTACATATTTTCCGAAGGTTAAGGCTGTACCTACAAGGTTTGTATACAACCTACGCCCATAATATTTACACGAGGCCATAAAAAATTATCATCCTGCCGTTTTTTTGGCTACATTTTGAATACCTACTCACTCCCGACTCAATAAAAAAACTTTTGTATACTTTCTGTAGGCCACCTTAATAATATATAAGATAACCAATATAGAAATCTGACCTCTGCACATGAGTTTAGTATTAAAACGAGTAGTTTTTGGATTAATTTTTATAACTGAGATTACAAGTCTCAAGGCACTTTATTGACTTATATAGGTTGGTATGCGGCTGACCATCCATGCTGTAGAAAATGGTTCACTTTGTCAATGTCTACCCCTGTTTCAGGGCAGGTCGGCAGGAGTTGCAGGCTGTATGTTCATTTGAGATTCGAATATATGTATTGTAGGTCCACATGCGGCTTGTTTAAGCGCGAACTTACACGTGTCTGTTGGTGAAAATGCATATAATGTGAATCTTTAATCTTACATATATTTGCAACTTAGATAAGATTAGAATAGAACGCGCTTTTTGTATAGGGAATATTTTTTTGTTGTTTGATGGATGGTTCACTTTGCCAATGTCACCCCTGTTTCAGGGAAGGTTGGCAAAAGTTGCAAGGTGTATGTTCATTTCTATAAGTCGCAAAGATACATTAACATTCAAAACTCATAGCAAATGAATACCCACAAACAGACATGTGTAAGGTCGTGCTTTCAAATTCTGAATGTGTACTTACAAATTAAATCCAAATCTCAAATTAACATATGTAACTGTAACTGTAACTCTGTCGCCATTCCACTAGATGTGGCCAGAGCCTCTGCAGAGCTGCTTCCATTTTTTCTTATCCTTACATACCTTTTCCAATAAACCTTGCAATTTTTGCCGACCTTCCCTAGCACAGACCGGTTATGTTTACAGACAGGGAAATTTTTCAAATTTAGCGCTCCGTTCCGAATATATTTCGATTTTCTATGCATCAGGATTTGCCTTATAGGTTGGTATGCGGCTCACCACCCATACTGTAAAAAAATGGTTCACTTTGCCAATGTCACCCCTGTTTCAGGGAAGGACGGCAAGAGTTGCAGGGCTTGTGTTCATTTGAGATTGGGTTTTATATTGTAGGTCCACATGCGGCATGTGTTAGCGCGAAATTATACATGTCTGCTTGTGTGAATGCATTTAATATAAATCATAAATGATAGTTTATATCTTTGCAGCTTAGATGAGATTAGATAAGATTAGGACCAGCAATAAGTAGGTATTTCCTCATCTAAAGTAATGAAGCAAAAAAACCGACAATTTCAGTTCAATACTATATAGACTTTTGCTTAAAAACCGGATGATTTTCTAATTTAGCCATTAATAATACTGAGCTAGCTTTATTTTCTTTTGTCTTTACAATTTCAATAACTTTCTAAAAGATAACAATCTGAATATCTATTTTATTAAAATCAAAACAAAAAATATACCCTTATACAAAAAAAAGAGTTCAAAGAATATTAAATTTTACAATTAAAAAAAAATCGTATTCTCAAGAAACTACTATTTTTTATTTTATTCTTGATGTACCTAAATTTATCAATACACTCACAATACACAAACTAGCCACTTTCCCCAATATTCTTTCACCAAACTATTATCCAAACTTTCTGTAGCCTTCACCGCCAAGCTTGATATTTTTTACCTATCTTTAGGTAAATTTTTATGCCACACTCGTTTCCCTGAATAGGCCAGGTATTACCCCATTTTACGGGCAAATATATTTTTATGCCGCCATTAAACGGAACATGATATTTTTTATGCCATTCCACACATAATGATGGTGAACTATGAAGAATGTAGTATACATCGAGTATATTGATTTCCACTCTATTCGAGAATAGAATATGCGAGTATACTAGTAGAATAGAAATACTTCAATGTTTTTTTTACATTTCGACTGCTCCAAGGAAGAAGAAAGTAACTCAGAAATTTAGGTTTTTGACTTATTTCCATTTCTAACGCAACTAAGCTACACATATAGAGTAACTTCTTGCCTGCGTTTCCCCGAAGGGGTCTCATGTGGCGCTTCGGGACCTATTAATTTTTACAGGTAAGGGGGCCGGCCTCACACCAACCACTTTCAGTTGAAGTGGGGGTTTCCCGGTTCCCGGGGAGGCTGGTTCTCATTTCTTGTGAAGGCTGAGTAAGCCTTGTGATCGAATCCTTGTTCTCGGCATGCAATGCAAGCATTCTACCAATTGAGCTATCGACCTTTTTACGAGTTTGATCGTCGTCGCTACAAAGCGCGAATTCTCAAGCAAGACCCAGTTGCTGTTAGGCCGGATGGACCTTTGGTGACCGGTCATTGGTAAAGGTTTTATGAATTTTTCAACCCAGCGAAGAGCAAATTTGAAAACATAAATGGTATATTTTTTGTGCTCCGCCAGGAATCGAACCCACAACCTTCCCATACAGAGTCCGCAGTGTTACCACTGAGCTACGGACCGGTTTCTACCATTTCTGAAGGTAACAAATCATTAACTTCATTCCAAGATGACAGCCGTATCTCTTTTAAATTCGTAAATAAATTAATGTTAAAAATAGTGTATGCATTGTACTTCATGGAATAAAATAACATTCAATTGGATTTTCTGCACAACTATCTTTATTGACTAGTGATGTCTTCCTTGGAGCAGTCGATTTATTAAATGGTTTAACTTTTTTTTTTAATGGATTCCTTGACTCATAGGTTGGTATGATGCTGACCACCAATACTGTAAAAAATGGTTCACTTTGCCAATGTCACCCTTGTGTCAGGGAAGGTTGGCAAAAGTTTTAGTGTGTATGCTCATTTGAGGTTTGGATTTTATTTTTAAGCACACATTTCGCTGCCTTAGTTCTTGTTTACCGTATACGCCATTGAGAAAATTTTACATGAGCAATGTTTGCATGTGTACTGGACCAATGTGTCTTATAAAAACAGGAAATTCATTTTAAAAATATTTAAAAGAACTCTCACATTATCGAGTTTTACGGTTTTTCTTAGCTCAGATTTTGTAGAATTTGATTCATAAGACAACTGCAAGAAAAAGTCATATTTGACAAGATTGGCGTAGGTATACGGTAAACAAGAACTGGGGAAGCGATTTGGCATTTGTAAGCGCGAACTACACGTGTTTGTTTGTGGGCATGATGCATTTGATATGAGAATCAAATGTTAATATATCTTTGCAACTTAAATTATAGATTATAGATATTACAGATGTCAAAAAAAGGCCTGCCTTACATTTTTTTCCAAAATAAAAAACAAATATCATTTCATCTTAATGTTTATGCCAATCTGGATTTAAACCTTAAACCTTTTTCACGCCAATCCATCTTTTTACCACAACAGACCACACTCAATGTGTAAAACTTCACTTTTATTCTCACATACTATTTCTATACAAAACGTGGCCATAGACATTGTTATTAGTGAAGAAAAAAAGCTAAAAAAAACATGACACAAACTCCCACTATCGCGTAAGTAAAAAAAACTGTTAAAAACTAAATCACTCACTAGGAGTGATGTCGTACCTTTCGTAGAATTTTCTATTAACGCGATCGGGGAAAGTCTATGTGAATGTTTCGTATTCAGGGTACATACTTTCTGAACAAATTCCCTTATCCGGCCTGCTTATCGCTGTTTATTTTTTCACCTAACCAAACATTCGCCCCTATTTCGTACCCCTGTCATTTTTTGACAGTTGATCATAATGTGTTTTGGTTACCGAGGACAATGCCCGATGTGAGCATTTCATATTATGCTGTGACAAGGTATACAATGTTGTATAATGGTATCAAGTTTTCAACGTCAGACCTCAATATTCGTACTTGTCACATGTTGTTTTGTTAATACAAAAGGATGTAATTTAAAATAAAATATTGTTTTCAAACGTAGTTTTATTTTCACAATAATTTTATCTACCTCAAGCACTTTCGACCTTCAAGATTCAGATATTCTCAAGAGACTCTTGATAATGATCTGAAAGAGACTCTTGAAAATGATCTGAATCTTGAAGGTCGAAAGTGCTTGAGGTAGATAAAATTATTGTGAAAATGAAACTACGTTTGGAAAATTTTTTTTTAGGTATGGCCGTATTTGATGATCTTACCCAAAGTCTTAGTGCTTCGCATAACTCTTTTTTTTTAAGAAATCCTGAGCTGGAGACTCCCTCGATTTCAGAGACTCTAGGGGTCTATGACACTTGTTGTAGTGCCGGAAAAGGTGTTATTTATGAGCTTGGTTGTTGCTGTAGAAAGCGCACATTCACAAGCAAGACTTAGTTGCTTTAAGGCTGGATGAACCTTTAGTGGTCGGTCTGTTTAAAGGTATATGAATTTTTCACCCAGCGAAGAGCATAATTTAAAATATAGATGGTATTTTTTTGTGCTCTGCCGGGGTTCTAACTCGCAATTTTTCATTTACGAGTCAAAAGTGTTAACAACTAGACTACGGACCGATCAAATTAGTGGAATCCCATATTTAGCGCTGAACGACAATGACTTGGTAGAAACCGAAGCCAAGTTACGTATTAAAGAGCCAATGAGATGAGTTAACACAGTGTTTGGAGAGCGTGCATTTGCAGTTGCTGGTCTTCTGGCCTAGAACCACCTGCCACATCATGTGAGAGAGCTAAAGGACCATGGCATATTCCAAAATGCACTGAAGATAAGTTAATTCTGGCATCATTTGCACAAACGCCCTAAGAGTTGCTACCTCGCGAAATGGTGCTATAAATAAATCATTTACTCCTCATTATCATCAATGATTGAGCTATAATCTAAGTTGCAAAGATATATTATCATTTAAAGCTTATATCAAATGCTTACACACAAACAAACACGTGTAAGTTCACGCTTACAAATGCTAAATGTGTTCTAACAAATTAAAATCCATACCTACCTCAAATGAACATTAGTCTTGCAAGTTTGGCCGATCTTCCCTGGAACAGGGGGGACATTGGCAAAGTGAACCATTTTTTACAGTAGGGGGATCAGCCTCATACTAGCCTATAAGTCAATGAAAATGAAGATGAATTTGAAAAACTGCTTTAATGTACGAGCATAATTTACGAAAGAAACGAGTACGTTACTTGAGGTTTTTGTATATAATATAAATTGGTTACGAAAATGTAAAATCAATTTTGTGAGACCTACACTGGCTGGTACTGCTGTGTTTATTTTTTTTTCATAATAACAGTTTTACGATATAATTTCGAGGTAAATAGAAACATTTCAGGTAATTTAAATTTAAGTGATTTTTTTCATGCTGGAATTTTTTCGCTCAAATAATTTCAAAGTCGAAATTTCCATCATTATTTAGAAAGCGGAAATGAAAATATTTTTTCATAAGACAAGTCATGTTTTCCTTTCGATAAAACATTTTTTTTTATTATTTGATGTGGACTGTGTTTGGATATGCAAATTATGAAAAAAAGTTCAAAATGTTCGCAGAAAAAATGCTCGACTAAGGATGGAGATGTATAAAAAAAATATGGATTTGAATTAATTTAATTTGAATTTTTTTAACTTTTGTTCTTAAATTTTTTTTGTTGGATTTTTTTTTATATCTGGTGTAAGCATTACACTTTCGAAAAGTCTGTTTTGCTGTTTAAATAATTTTTGTTACAAAAAAATGAGATTTTTGCAAATGGCGTATTCACTTTGCCAATGTCCCTCCTGTGTCAGGTAAGGTTGGCAAAAGTTGTAGGGCTTATGTTCATTTGAGGTTTGGATTTTATTTGTAAGTACACATTCAGCATTAGTAAGCGCAAACTACACGTGTTTGTTTGTGGGCATGCATTTGAGATCTTTAAATGTTAATATATCCTTGCAAATTAAATTATGGATTACAGCGTATCAATTTGAAAGTAAAAAAAAATCCCACATTATTGAATTTAAATAAAATAAGTTTTCACTTTTCTTTAGAATCCTGTAAAAATTGTTATTACCAAATGATGAACAAACTTTTATTATTTTTATTTTCACTTACATTTTTTTAAATAATTATAAAAAATTATAAAAAAAAAACACAGAGTTTTATTTTCACAAATTGAGTATTTAATACCACCTCAAGTACTTTCGACTTATTCACGTCATTATCAAGAGAATACTAAATTACAAAAATTGACAAGACAAACACCATAGAGAAATAAAATAAAAATAATGATTTAGGTACGACAAATAGGTATAATAAGGAAATGACACATATTATTTATATTATGGCGCCCTTGAGATGGTCCTGGACCATTAAATGGCGCCACAGGAAAGAAATCATCCATCATCATCGTCATTATAATTACAATATTATTTTTTACATTTTTTTTTCTTTTATAGGTTTTTTTTAATTGCTTGTATGTGCAATGATTTGAGACTCACAATTTTTTCATGAGATAAATGCTTTTTATTTTCTTCAGCTTTCTTCATAAAATAATTAAGTAGATGAAATAAAAATATGTGACAAAGACAATTACCAATGACAAAAATGTCATTGGTAGTGAGTTGTCTTTGACTATCTTTGACATTAATGACAAAAATGTCATTGATTGTGAGTTGTCTTTGACTCTTTTACCAAGTCGCTATTGCTAGGACTTCCAAAGTCTTTTGCAAGATGAAATATTTCAGTTCCTGTCAATTCTTTCGCCAAAAAATCTCTCTTTTTGATCCTTGATCGTTTCCTTCATCACATTTTTACTCACCTAATATTCCCAGCCTGTAGTTGATGGTAATGACGACCATATTGGCGTAGCTGGCCAGGACAGAGCCATCGTAAGGGTTCCCAGAGTTCCACTCGAAGGACTCTCCGTGGATGAAGATGACCACTGGATATTTGGTCTCGAAGTTTTCATTCACTGTGAACAAAAGAGAAAAATATTAGGAAATAGATTATTGAAATTCTCGTACTTTTAAACGTAAATCCTGGTCATTGGCACGAAATGTAAAATAAAAAGTTCGTTTTGGTTCAAATCCCGAGAAAACCTATAAAACATAGCATTGAAAAACACGCAACTGAGAATAACATAAAATGCATTTTTTTTAATAGATTTGTGAAGAGGTATGCAATTCACCAACGCATTCTGCCTGGCCAGAAACAGGTATTAACATCATCAATCAATAATTTATTATTGTTTATTTTTAATGAAATATTAATTAAAAATTACCTAAGTACATCTGTTGAACCAGGATCAAAGTTATGGTCAACCCCTTCTCTCAGGGATCAGTCTCCCCTCCACTGACCCACGCCCTGTATATCCATCCCATCCGGGGATGTGTCACAGGACTCGTATGCAAAAGCTATGTGAGATGCGAGTGGCAAAAGGCCCTCCCGTGAAGCTACACTTTCCCAAGTGTTTACACAGAGCAAAGGAGGTTATGGTCAAATGACCCAGGCGGGGATCGAACCAACTTTGTTCTATTCCAAACACGCTAGAAAGATCAGCCCACTTGGCTCCCTTGGCCATAACACCGACAAAAATTTCAAACCACATTGCCACTAAAGAAGTGTCACGAACTTTTTTCTCTTGAATTTGAGATTTCACAGCTTCCGAGTGGGTTGGTTCCTATTTATTATGAAGACGGAATAAGCCTCTGCCGTATTTGATTGTTGGTTTGAAATAAACAACGAAACGGAAAATTATTTTTGACATCCTTGATAGGACTAGAACTCTATCCCTCTGAAACGTAACGCAAGCATTCTGCCTACTGAGCTGTCAACTAAACGTTTATAGATTTACTATGTGTATTGTTATGTAAATAGTAGATTAATAAAGATGTACATCGTAGGTAATGAAAATCTAGAAATGAAATAATAATTTACTTTTGAAGCTGTCAAAGCGGTCGAGAGTGTTCTGGCAAATCGGTCCCTTGATACTTTGGTTTCTGTGGGTATATAAGGCGCAAATTTGGGTGCAGGTCAGTAGATAGATATTCGCCTTTGATTAAAGAACAAGTGTAATGTGCTAAACTGTGAAATAAATTTGAGTTGCTAAAATTGTTAAAAATATATATAAATTGTCAAATAAATTAAGAGTTAATAAATATCCAAAAAAAAGACCAGTTTTTTTTTTATTTAAAGACTATCCGAACCTAAAAACACAACAGTACGAAAGTACCTTGAATAAAAATAATACCTTTTAGAGTAACTGGTAACTTGAGAAATTTATCGTGACACAAAAAAACTTCCTGAGGATGCCGGTTATGAAGCTGAAGGTTTTGACAAAAAGTCGAGAAAAGTATTTAAAGGGGTTGATATTTAACAAATATCCATTTCAATTTATGTTTTTGCAAACACTGTGAATGCTTTAGCTTTCAGTAAATAAATTATTGCTTTTTCCGCCATTACACAATTCTTTGCCGGGAACAATTCATCACGAACCCGTTCATCTTTTACAAGATAAGAACGAAACATAAAAAAAAAACTATCGTAAAACTTTCCAATATATCTTATCCGCATGTTTCCAACGTTTATTTACAAGTCTCTTACAAATTTAACACGTCATTTTTCACATGTTCACCGGAAGGGGAAAAATACTCTTATTTGAGAAATTTCACTCAACACCACTCGCAGATATAACGAATCTTTTATTTTCTCTTGTCTTGTATCCTGCCGCCATTTCTCTGGGGGTGGTGAGGTACCTCCACACAAGTGCCTCCACTTGACTCCGTCCTTGCATACTTCTTTCATCTCATCTAATTTCATCACTCTTTTCATGCACGCTCTTCTCTTGTTTCCACTCTGTAGATTCCATTCATTCGCAATCTTACTTATCTGATCGATCCATTCTTTCCCTTCCACGCTTACCTATTACATTCCCTTATACACTATTTTTATCAGTCGGTCTTCATTCATCCTTTCAATACGTCCAAACCATCGCATCACACTTCTTTGAACTTTTACTTTCACGCTTTCTTTTACTCCGCATTCATTCAGAACCCATTCGTTTCCCACTCTATCTTTCAGTGTTTTTCCTGTCATACTTCTCAAATGAGCCATTTCTACGGTGCATACCTTATTTACTTCTCTTGCATTTACCGTCCATGACTCGCTTCCATACATCAAGGTCGGCAACAATATACAATTCAAATCTCTTTTTTTTATCCTGCTATGTAGAGTTATTTAATAAAAGGCTTGTTGCAAGAAATAATAAAGGGTGTTGGCATATACATTTCAGAATAAGTATTTTCTCCCATCCCTTCAAAATATCTCATTTGAAATTGGCAGTTGTATTCGCTGATGTTATAACGAGTGGCATATTTAAAGCGGCGCTTAGCAGGTCACGTCACAAGACAGGACCATGACACGTGGACGAAAAGGATCGTCTAGTGGCGATCCAGGATACCCAAGCAGGGAGTGGGGAGACTTTAACTGAGGTGGCTGGACGGCATCAAAGGAACTGCAGGCAGAGGATGGCTAAGCACAGCAGCCGATAGACAAACATGGAGAAGATTGGAGGAAGCCTACTTCCAGAACGCTGCCTTAGTTCTCGTTTGCCGTATAGACCATAAAGCTAATTTTACATGAGCAATGTTTGCATGTGTACTGGACCAATGTGTCTTATCAAAACAGGAAATTGATTTTGAAAAGATTTAAAACACTTCTCACATTATCGAGTTTTACGTTTTTTCTTAGCTCAGATTTTGTAGAATTTGGTTTTTAAGACAACTGCATTAATATTCCTATTAGACAAGATTGGTATATATGCCAAACAAGAGCTGGGGGAGCGAGAAGTGAACAGTGAAAGGCTGAGGAAAAAGAAGGAGAAGACTAGAAATCTGAATTCAAGATGAGCTCATAATACAAATAATATTCAACTGCACTTATTTTTATTGTTTTAACTTTTTGGGTTTTTATATATTTCTTATTTTTCAATAGTTTTTCATCACTTGTCGAGCATATATTTTCATGAAACAGGAGATGTGCGCTAAAAGTCCAACTTCAAAAACGCGATGTGAAATACGTGAACTTCAATATTGTGTTTACCGTAGAGCGTTCAACAACATATTGCCGCTACGCCGAGTAGGTACATTTGCGTAGGCTTTTAGAGAGACCCATAAATCGTCATTCTACGCCACTAGATTATTAACAAAACTCTACGAGCCTACGCCAAAACATCATCTCGAATAGTTTTAACAATGAATTATGTGGATACTTTGTCTACACTTCTTTTTCTGGAAGGAAACGATGACTTGGAAATGTACCCATCTTTCTTTTTATGGACAGGAGTCAAGATTACATTAAAAATCCATGAAAAGGTTCTTGATATTCCTATTTTCTTACCAATTGACTGACACTAATAATTATGGCGTTTATTCAAGTTGTACTCTTTGTACTTTTTTATAGTCAAATATCATGTATACAATTGTATTGATTGTTGAGGCATTCACTTTGTAATCGTTCATTTTAATAGATAAAATAAAATCAATTTTGTATTCAGTTACGTTGAGTATGTATATTATAATTCCACGACCGGTTTCGCGAACAATCCGTTCGCATCGTCAGGTGGTTAAATAAAATTAAATTAAAGGTGTATAATCAACTTACAATAAAATCAATAAATTGTAGGCTTTCATGGCCGTATTCAAAATGTTGATATTGTTCTTTCAGGTTTTGAGCGTGCCTCTTTAGAGCACTTTTACCTTCTGATTCAAATTGAACTGTCGATTTGGAATGATCCGAAGTATTTTTTTCTCGAATGATTTTCTTGACTTATAGGTTGGTATGAGGCTGACCACCCATACTGTAAAAAATGGTTAACTTTGCCAATGTCACCCCTGTTTCAGGGAATGTCGGCAAGAGTTGAAGGGGTTATGTTCATTTGAGGTTTGGATTTTATTTGTAAGTACACAATCAGCATTTTGTAAGCGCGAACTACACGTGTTTGTTTGTGGGCATACATCTGAGAGCTTTGAATGAATATATCCTTGCAACCTAGATTATAGATTATAGATTCAAGTAATACTTTCATCACAAGAGCAATAGTTAGACGCTAACAAATCAAAAAAACTAAATAAAACAGGGTGCAAGGACACAACACAGTGGAGACAAATCTGCGGAGATATACTGGCCACTCCTAACAGTATGGTGGCATGATACAGTAAAAAGACGAGCCACAACAAGGGGTGGCAGGGTACAGCTAGTATTATATTAATATGAATACTATTGTAATGTATATTATAATAATAATAAATAATAATTTTTGGATGAAATTTTTCAAGCAAAACACTGTTTATTTTCACTATAGACTTTATTTAAAAGATTAAAATCTTTAAAACAAAATTACGAACGTTTTCGACCTAGAAGGTCATCATCAGGTATGATTTGATTACAGAAATTAATTTTATTTTATGAAATTTTGTCAATAGGTACAAATGATGTCAGGTAGGTAAAACACATACAGTAAGATTTTAAATTAATGAAATAATTAAATAAATTAAACAAGTAAGAGAAGATCTATTAGGTAATAACTAATTAATTAATTATAAGTCCATTTTAATAATAAAATAAAATAAAATTGGTCAAAAGGTATAAAATTCAGTTTGGTAGGTAAAATATTCAGTAAAAATTCTGTTAACTTTAAATTAGTTTTATGGCAATTATGAAAGAATAAGAATTAATATTAAACGTCATTTGGTGAGACATTATGTATACAAGATAAAGGATAGATTGAAATAAGTATAAATCAAAGTTGGAGGCTAAAACGGTCAAAATTATCAAAAATAGATCAAAAAACATCAGAAGGATAAAATTAAAAAGCTAAAAGTAACAAATAAAACAATTAAAAACAAGAAACAAAGACAAATGCGCCACTACACCAGTCATCTCGAAAAATCAAACAGCAAAACCAGTAAACCAGTGTCATCCTACACAAGGACATAATAAACAATGTAATCAGATGGTCTTGTCCTCGCACATAAGCAGCGGGGAGACAGGAGGGATCTGGATATTCACGACCACTTCTCTGTGTCTGTGGATCTGAAGTGCCTCAAAAGCCATCAGACGTCTACCAAAACACTCAGAGTGTAGGACCAATGTATTGGCCGTGTCAAACGTGTGGCCATTCTCGATACAATGGTCCGCCATCTCCGAGTATCCCGACAGACCCCTGAATGCTCTGGCATGCTCCTTTAATCTGGTTGTGATGGCCCTGCCTGTCTCACCGATGTATATGGCTTGACAGTCGTTGCAGTTAAGCTGGTACACACCACTCCTGCTAAATTTTCCCAATTTATCCTTATTGTTGAATATTATATTACCCAGATTGTTATTAGTGTAGTGAGCACTTTTAACTTTATGCCTAATAATATTGTTTATTTTATGGTTTAAGTTCCCGAGATACAATATTTTCTTGTAATCCTTATTATGTGGTGTCTGTATTTTAGGATAAATATATTCGTTATACATCTTACCTTTTAGTTTTTTATTTAATAATTTATCAATTGTATTCTCGCCGTAACCATTGTTAGTGGCTATTAATTTTATGATAATGAGTTGACGAAAGACGAAAGAATTAGAGAAGCGTGCCAGCAAAGGAAGATGCGTGATAGGAGCGTTTGGTAGAATAGCGAAGAATAAAAGGATACCAAAGAAAATGAAAATGGCGGTACACAATTGTATTTTGTTGCCGACCCTGATGTATGGAAGCGAGTCATGGACGTTGAATGAAAGAGAAGTAAATAAGGTATGCACCGTAGAAATGGCCCATCTGAGAAGTATGACAGGAAAAACACTGAAAGATAGAGTGAGAAACGAATGGGTTCTAAATGAATGCGGAGTAAAAGAAAGCGTGAAAGTGAAAGTTCAAAGAAGTGTGATGCGATGGTTTGGACATATTGAAAGGATGAATGAAGACCGACTGACAAAAAGAGTGTATAAAGGGAATGTAACAGGTAAGCGTGGAAGGGGAAGACCTAGGAAACAATGGATTGATCAGATAAATGAGATTGCGAATGAATGGAATCTACAGAGTGGAAACAAGAGAAGAGCATGCATGAAAAGAGTGATGAAATTAGATGAGATGAAAGAAGTATGCAAGGACAGAGTCAAGTGGAGGCACTTGTGTGGAGGTACTGGCCACCCCTAGAGGAAAGGCGGCAGGATACAAGACAAGACAAGTTCCTTATCATACTCATTTTTCTCCAATGGGACATTCAATAATCTATGTAACATGCTGTTGAATACTGACATTTTATGTGCCATTGGATGGTTTGATGTAGCATGAATGATGGTATCTGTATAAGTAGGTTTGCGTAAACCTTGGTATCTGTATAAGTAGGTTTGCGTAAACCTACTTAGACAGATACCATCATTCATGCTACATCAAACCATCCAATGGCACATAAAATGTCAGTATTCAACAGCATGTTACATAACTTTATTGAATGTCCCATTGGAGAAAAATGAGTATGATAAGGAACTCATTATCATAAAATTAATAGCCACTAACAATGGTTACGGCGAGAATACAATTGATAAATTATTAAATAAAAAACTAAAAGGTAAGATGTATAACGAATATATTTATCCTAAAATACAGACACCACATAATAAGGATTACAAGAAAATATTGTATCTCGGGAACTTAAACCATAAAATAAACAATATTATTAGGCATAAAGTTAAAAGTGCTCACTACACTAATAACAATCTGGGTAATATAATATTCAACAATAAGGATAAATTGGGAAAATTTAGCAGGAGTGGTGTGTACCAGCTTAACTGCAACGACTGTCAAGCCATATACATCGGTGAGACAGGCAGGGCCATCACAACCAGATTAAAGGAGCATGCCAGAGCATTCAGGGGTCTGTCGGGATACTCGGAGATGGCGGACCATTGTATCGAGAATGGCCACACGTTTGACACGGCCAATACATTGGTCCTACACTCTGAGTGTTTTGGTAGACGTCTGATGGCTTTTGAGGCACTTCAGATCCACAGACACAGAGAAGTGGTCGTGAATATCCAGATCCCTCCTGTCTCCCCGCTGCTTATGTGCGAGGACAAGACCATCTGATTATCTAATCTAATCTAATCTAAGCTGCAAAGATATATATCATTTAAGATTTATACTAAATGCATTCCCACAAGCAGATATGTATAATTTCGCGCTAACACATGCCGCATGTGGACCTACAATATAAAAACCCAATCTCAAATGAACATAAGCCTTGCAACTCTTGCCGTCCTTCCCTGAAACAGGGGTGACATTGGCAAAGTGAACCAATTTTTATATTATGGGTGGTCAGCCGCATAACAACCTATAAGTCAAGGAACATACATGACAAATTACATTTTTTAAAATCAAAGAATAAAAATAACAATATATACATGGACATAAAAAACTAAATCATAAAACCAAATTTACTTTAACATTGCATTGTTTATTATGTCCTTGTGTAGGATGACACTGGTTTACTGGTTTTGCTGTTTGATTTTTCGAGATGACTGGTGTAGTGGTGCATTTGTCTTTGTTTCTTGTTTTTAATTGTTTTATTTGTTACTTTTTAGCTTTTTAATTTTATCCTTCTGATGTTTTTTGATCTATTTTTGATAATTTTGACCGTTTTAGCCTCCAACTTTGATTTATACTTATTTCAATCTATCCTTTATCTTGTATACATAATGTCTCACCAAATGACGTTTAATATTAATTCTTATTCTTTCATAATTGCCATAAAACTAATTTAAAGTTAACAGAATTTTTACTGAATATTTTACCTACCAAACTGAATTTTATACCTTTTGACCAATTTTATTTTATTTATTTTATTTTATTATTAAAATGGACTTATAATTAATTAATTAGTTATTACCTAATAGATCTTCTCTTACTTGTTTAATTTATTTAATTATTTCATTAATTTAAAATCTTACTGTATGTGTTTTACCTACCTGACATCATTTGTACCTATTGACAAAATTTCATAAAATAAAATTAATTTCTGTAATCAAATCATACCTGATGATGACCTTCTAGGTCGAAAACGTTCGTAATTTTGTTTTAAAGATTTTAATCTTTTAAATAAAGTCTATAGTGAAAATAAACAGTGTTTTGCTTGAAAAATTTCATCCAAAAATTATAAATTGAAACAAAATGAATTTTCACAGTGTTAATACACAAACAATACAAAATATAAATAATAATATTAGGATTATTTATTTGGTGAGCGCTGTTTTTGTATGTATCACACCTCAAGAGCCCTCTGCGAGCTTGGTCGTCGCTGTAGAAAGCGCCAATTCTCAAGCAAGACCCAGTTGTTGTAAGGTTGGATGGACCTTTCAGTGACCGGTCTTTGGTAAAGGTTTGTGAATTTTTCAACTCAGCGAAGAGCACATTCGAAATATAAATGGTATATTTTTGTGCTCCGCTGGGATCCGAATCCACAACCTTCCATTTACGAGTCCGAAGTGTTGCCACTACGGACTACGGACCGGTCCAAGATGCCAACGACACGCGGTGTACCTGAGCGGTCACCCATCCAAGTACTGTCCGCGCCCAATGTTGCTTAACTTCGGTGATCTATGGGAACCGGTGCTTTCAACATGGCTAACGTCGTTGACAATTATTATTATATAACTTATGATGTTATAAATACGAGTACGTCTATTTTCTATCAAAAGGTATATTTCCTTTGTTTCCTCTTTGTGAACATTTATTACAATACAGCTTGTCTTTCTGGATACTTCACTTTACGGAGAGCAAACAAGTCAATTTTCTTTGTGTGCCAATTTATAATAATATGATGCTTGAATATATTTCTTGTCTATGATACAGTCTCATTGTGCTTACCTAAATCAACAAACAGGATATTAAATGTATGACATAAATGGATTTTGCTTGTGTCCATGAAAGATGTTTAATATCATATTATTTTAAATCATTTTACTGATAGACTGAATTATTGACTGAAATATAAACTGTTACTGGAACTGAAGCTCTGTCGCCATTTCGCTAGGGGCTACCAGAGCCTCTGAAGATTTGTCTCCATTTTTTCCTATCCTTGCATACCTTTGTCAATTAATTCATATCGACCGGTCCGTAGGTCAGTGGTAACACTGAGAACTCTGAATGGGAAGGTTGTGGGTTCAATTCCCGGCGGAGCACAAAAAATATACTATTTATATTTTCAAATTTGCTCTTCGCCGGGTTGAAAAAATCATAAAAACCTTTACCAATGACCGGTCACCAAAGGTCCATCCAGCCTTACAGCAACTGGGTCTTGCTTGAGAATTGGCGCTTTGTAGCGACGACGATCAAGCTCGTAAAAAGATCGATAGCTCAATTGGTAGAATGCTTGCATTCCATGCCGAGAGCAAGGGTTCGATCTCAAAGACTCAGCCTTGACAAGTAATGAGAACCAGCCCCCCCGGGAGCTGGGAAACCCCCACTTCAACTGAAAGTGGTTGGTGTGAGGCCGGCCCCCGTACATGTAAAAATAAATAGGCCCCGAAGCGCCACATACGACCCCTTCGGGGAAACGCAAGCAAGAAGTTACACTATATGTGTAGCTTTGTGGCGTTTTTTAATAAAATAAAATATTCAAAAACATTTTTTGAAAAAATCTTTAAAAATTTTTTGCGTTATAAAATCCTTTTTCATTGGATCTCTTCTGCGTCGCTTAAAATTGTTGCAAAACATGAAATCAATACCAAAAGTGCCCCATACTCGTTTCCCCAATCATAAATAATTTTCAAATTTACGACGCGCGTTTAAAATTTTCCCTACATAAGTAAAAGTAATCAAACCGAATTCCCCACATTTGGGAAAACGTGTAATATTTTACAGCATTGTCGAACGAAAATTACTGTATGCCAAGTAGGAAACATAACGCGTTAATTCAACCATATCTTGTAAACAAAAAAATATATTAAAATTCAGACGCTCGTTTGGAGCGCTGTTTTTTTTTCATGCCATTTTTGGTGAAAGGTATAGCTTAGTTTGAACTGAAATTTTTAGTCTTCGGATACAGATTTCTATACGCAGTCCCTCCGGTATGGTATTGCTTCGCCCAACGAGTAATAACATAGAGGAGTGGAAACTAATTTATTGCATTGATACAGAGTCATAATAAAAGGAGAGCTTGTATGAAAAAGGTTATGACTCTGGATGAAATGAAAGTAGTATGCAAGGACCGAAAGAAATGGCGGTTGATCTGTAATGCTGGCGTTTAAGTCTGAGGCTTTAAAACAAAATCACTTTTTTATAGAATAAGTTTAGTAGCTTTTTAATTTTTTTACTGTTTAATTGTTCAGTGATTATTTGTTTTTTTTATACTCATGCCTTGACTTATAGGTTGGTATGAGGCTGACCACCCATACTGTAAAAAATGGTTCACTTTGCCAATGTCACCGCTGTTTCAGGAAAGGTCGGCAAGAGTTGCAGGGCTTATGTTCATTTGAGTTGGGTTTGTATATTGTAGGTCCACATGCGGCATTTGTGAGCGCGAAATTATGCGTGTCTGCTTGTGGGAATGCATTTAATATGAATCTCAAATGATAGATATCTTTGCAGCTTAGATTTAGATTTAGATACATACTATCTACCACTTTCGCCTCTGTTCTGTCAGACGTTGCAGATGTGCAAAACATGTTTTTAAGTGTCAACTTTTATGTTTTCTTGCTTTCTCCAATTTTTGGTTTTGACACCCAATTACAACACATTCCATAATTTCTCTTATGGTGCTTTGTTACAAGATCATTAACGGCTTAATTGACGGCCCCACCCTGTTAGAGAGTTGTAAGCTTTATGTGCCAGATGACTACGGCCGGGGAAGACGGCATGAACTTTTTCATGTACCGCTGTCCCGTACCGACGTCATGGCGCAACATGCCTTAACTCGGAGTGTTACTCTGATTAACTCCGCTGACATAGACATATTTTACATTAATTTAGAATCTTTCAAAGATCTAGTTAAAGAGTTCCTCCCAGCTTGTTAATGACTTTGTGAGGGTGCAAAATAATAATAATAATAATGATGTCTTAAAATAATGCATTTTTTCTTTAAAATTCGTCAATTTTATCCATCACAAGCGTCCACGTTTGGACTGCTTCTACAATACTGCCACACGCGGCAATGCTGCCACCTTTCAGGACTCATTTTTACATTCTTCCGGGTTTATTTGTTCACATGGAAACGCACTTGTACAGTTTTTTCTTCTCTTTCTTCCCAATGACCATTTTCTTAAGTAGGTTGAAACAGACCTACATATAATGTATATTTTCGTTGAAATAATTTGTAGTCCACATATATTGCAAGTCAATGGCTTCGCCTATATTGGCTAGTGATGTGAAAAGGGTAGCTTTTTGTCCTCACATAATATTTTTTGGGCAATTCGCCCTCTAGGGGCATTTCGGTAAAACTTTATTAACTCTACGGTGGTAATAATATTAAATTACATGTAACATTTTGGCTGACCCAAATGGCTACTTTCCGAAAGGATATAAAACTTTATTTCTCCTTTCTTTTCCATGTCCTTTATTCGTCTTTTTGAATTTGTTTATAACACTCTGGAAATTACAACTTATAAGTTTTATTGAAATGATTTTCTCACATTGCCAATGTCATTCCTGTTTCAGGGAAGGTCGGCAAGAGTTGTAGAGCTTATGTTCATTTGAGATTAGGTTTTATATTGTAGGCTCACATGCGGCATGTTTAAGCGTGCATGTGTTTGCTTGTGGGAATACATTTTATCAATATATATTTGTAACTTAGATTATAGATTTTCTAGCTTTACAGCAACTGGGTTTGCTTAGGAATTAGAGCTTTGTAGTGACGACCAAGCTCGTAAAAATTCCGGTCGACGGCTCAGTTGATAGAATGCTTGCATGCCGTGCCGAGAGCTCGGATTCGATCCCCACCGCTAGTGTCAGAAATGATTTCAAGTTTCAGTGTTTATTTCAAACCCACAATAAATACCAGCAGCGCTTACTCAGCCTTCACAAGAAATAAGAACCAGCCCCTCGGAAGCTAGGAGACCTCCACTGCTGCCCTCTTACCTGTAAATATATAAAGGTTTCACCCGCCACATGCGGCTTTCTCGGGGATATCAAGTACTTACAAGTATTGAAAGTATTTAAAAGTCCGCGCATCCCTATTTCACTTCGCGGCTTTGGCGCCAGCGCTTCATCCATCAAAACCAACAGAGCCCTCTCGCGGCGGCCGAATGACGTCACAGCGAATGAGATAAATTGAAATGATTACGCCCCGGGGAGCGCGAGTGGATAGCATGTGTCGATTGTGTACAACACCGCTTGCATGATGTTCAACTGCGGCGGCAGACTCGCGCTTGCAGATTGAATTTTGTCCGTGTATGAATTATTTTCGTCTTGTCTGTTTTTTTTTTTTTTGAACTTGTGATAAATTGTTTTTTTTTTTAAAAAACGGATTTTACTGACCGTGCAAAAGTGAAGAACGATTTTCTCTACGTTTCGTCGGAATCATATCCGACGTCTTCAGGAGGCGTGTGTCCTCTATACGGAGGAACCACGAACTGTTGAACTATTGTTGTTTGATCGAGGCCGAACGTTGTAGGTATTTTTATTTTTATTTACCTTCGGAGATACATCCATAGATGTCGCTTTAGCCCCAGTTGTACAGAAGGACGATATTATGTCTTCTTGTGTAATCGTCCGATTAATGAAAGGGTGGATCATTGAAGTTAGTACTGGCCTCCATATACTGGAAAGTCTGTAGCTGTCATCTCTGTTTTTTTATGTTGAATAATTTTCAACTTGTAACTTTTTTATCTGCCAATGTTTTGTTTTTAGGAGCAGAAAGCATTATCCAGGCTGGTTATCAAGCCGGCGCGGTGATTTTTTAAATGTTTGAACTTGTTACATTTTTTGTTGTTGTTGTTGGAAAATGTTCAATTTGTAGCTTTTTTATCTGCCAATGTTTTGTTTTTAGGAGCAGAAAGCATTATCAAGGCTGGTTATAAAACCGGCTCGGGGATCTTTGCGTTTGCTTGCTGTTGGTACTGTTGCTGTTGCTGTTGGTGACCACTGACCACCCATGCTGTAAAAATGGTAATGTGAATGTCTAATGTAACATATCTTTGCAACTTAGATTAGATTGGTAACTGGCTGGAAGTATGATGCGCTTTGCTCATCTCCAACTGTTTCTTGCGCTGTGATTTGTTAACTTGTGTTTTGGTGAATTTGTGATTATAAAAAAAGTGTACCTTATAGACCTATAATGACCTTAGATATAAAAGCTAGAGCTGAGAAGAGAAGAACCAAAATACTAATAGAACGTTCTAATTGAAAGTTTTTAGTATTATCACATGCGGAAATATGGCTCAAGTGTTGGCATCAATATATATTTATTTTTTTATATAAATAGATTTGTGTTGAGGAATGCAATTCACCAACCTATTCTGCCTGGCCAGAAACAGGTATTAATATCATAATTTAATAATTCATTATTGTTTATTATAAATGAACTATTAAATAATAATTACCCAATAACATCTGTTGAACCAGGGTCAAAGTTAAAGTCAAGTGACCCAAGCGGGGATCGAACCAACGTTGTTCCATTCGAAACACGCTAGAAAGATCAGCCCTCTTAGCCCCCCCGGCTATAACCCCGACGAATATTGTGAGATTACAAATTCTATACACGTTTATAAAAAAGCTGTGAAATTTTATCGATTGTATAAGCATTAACTTTGTAATTGTTCACCATTAAGGATTAAAGAAAAAAACAATTTTGTTTTTCTTTTATCCTTAAGCTGTGAAATATTTACTCAGATGGATTGGATTTTGGAAAGATCAGTCACCCTGTACTTAATAGTTTTATTATATTAATACTTTTTCCTATTTTTTACGGGAGAAAACACTATAAAAGTGTAAAAATCTTATAGTTAAAGATTTTTTCATGGCAAGAGTTTATAATGAGCTTAATAACTATGAAAAATTACCCCCAATAAAATGTTCAATCCATGATTTCTCAAATCAGTGAATCAGCTCTTAATCAGATTTACCTTTAAGGTAAATTATAAATTAATTTTATGTCGACGTCCTGTCGATAGCTCAGTTGGTAGAGTGCTTGCATTCCATGCCGTGAGCTCGGGTTCGAATCCCACCGAGGGTGTCGGAAATGATTTTCCGTTTCGGTGTTTATTTCAAACGCATAATAAAATACCGGCAAGGTTTACTCAGCCTTCACAAGAAATGAGTACCAGCCCCGTCGGGAGCTGGGAAACCCCCACTTCAACTGAAGTGGTTGGGTACGGCCGGTTCCCATACCTGTAAAAATAATTAGGTTCAACTCGCAACATGCGACCCCTTCGGGGAAAGCGCGGCAAGAAGTTACACTATATTTGTAGCTTAGTTGCGTTTTGCGTTGCGTTGCGTGGCGATGTATAAATAAAATTAAAATTGATTTCAATCCGATGTGTCGTCCATCTTTTTCACCAACTCTTTCACCAATCCATCCCACAGCATTTTTTCTCCTAATTTCATTATCCGCCACCCACTCATCGCAATTCCCACAAAACCGTGGGCAAAAAAAAATATGTAGTCGTATATATATAATCGAGAACCACGTCGGGAGGTTTTTGCAAAAAAATAATTCACGTCTCCAATGCGAGACAGATAGCGGAAGAGAGAATGGGAAAAACCCGATGGCCTGAAAATGGGAAAGAGAATTTCATCAGTCGAGCTGAAAATTTTCGCGCTGAAATCTATCAGTTTTTCAGACTTGGACGTGCGCCACGATTTGGATTGATTTTTTTGTACCCATGTGATTCATCACATTCTTTTAGTAGTATAAAATGTGTGTATTCAGAGAATTGTGTTTGTCATAGCTAAGTTCCTTGGGAAGTATAAAAAAAAATGGCGGTTGATCTGCAAGTGATCCTTTTTATGTAAGTTACGAAAAGTAAGATTAGCTTTGGCAGTTTTTTGGCAGCTGGCTGTAAGACTAGGGGCCTGTTGCACCAAACTTCAATCAGACAAAAAATAGAATTAAGTGTGATTTCTCTCGGTTGTATTATATATACGTAAATCGGCTGATGTACATCATTTTTCTTGTTCAAATTTCATTATATTATTACCCACTTCCGAGAAATATTGATTGAAAAAATGTTTGTTTTTATTATAGTTTATTGTGTATTACTTTTTTCGTTCATTGACTTGTGACTTGATATTGACAAAGCTTACCACCTATACCGAAAAAAAAAGTTCACTTTTGTCAATGGCACCCCTGTTTCAAAAGACTTCGGAAAGTGATAATGGTTTAATATTCATTTGAGGTTTCTTAAACGTATTCTATCAAGCAGACACGTTTAAGTTCGTGCTTAAACATACCGCATGTGAACCTACAATATAAAACCCAATCTCAAATGAACATAAGCCCTTGTAAAACCAAAATTCAATTTGAGCATGGCAATTGTTTTTTTTATGGAAATGAATGCCACAAAATAGCGTCATTTGAGATTAGTCATGCACCTTATGGAACGGATTCCAACGCTTAGGTCGAACGCTGAGCGTTTTCATAATCACATACATACTTGCAAAGCGTACGCTAACCCAAGTATCCCTCTTTGCATATTGTAAACTCATGCATAGAGTTGTTCTAGAAATATTTGGAAAAGTAAAACGCCCACAAGAGGCGCTGTTCTAGTTTAGAAGAGAAGTTTTCAGCTGACCACATTGCGTTTTTGTAATCATGCAGAGCCTTCAATAACTCAAGTATAACACAGTACATTGAAACTTAAACATAGCCTTGCAAACGCAACTAAGCTACACATATAGTGTAACTTTTTGCCTTCGTTATTCCCGAAGGGCTCGCATGTGGCGATTGGGGACCTATTTATGTTTACGGGTAAGAGGGACGGCCTTACACCAACCACTATCAGTTGAAGTGGAAGTTTACGTATTTCTTGTGATGGCTGAGTACATCTTGTCGGTATTTATATTGGGTTTGAAATATACAACGAAACGGGATATACTTTGTGACACCCTCGTTGGGATAGAACCCTTGCTCTCGGCATGGTATGCAAGCGTTCAACCAACTGAGTTATCAACCGGACTTTCTACGAGCTTGGTGTCGCTACAAAGCGCCAATTCTCAAGCAAGACCCAGTTGCTGTAAGGCTGGACGGACCTTTTTATGACCGGTCTTTGGTAAAGGCTTATGAATTGTTTAACCCAGCGAGGAGCAAATTTTAAAATATAAATGTTTTTTTTTTTTTGCTTCGCCATGATTCGAACCCACATCCTTCCATTTACGAGACAGAAGTGTTACCACTGAACTACGGACCGGCCAACTCAAACATAAAAATATATATAAAGTTAAACGCTCACTAGATTCGCTGTTTCAGTTTCGAGGTGATGTTCTTCAGTTGACCACAAAGCGTTTTTATAATCACGTATAACATTGAATATCCCAAGTAAAGCTTCGTTTTAAACTCAACACCAGCGGTGTAATAAAATATAACGGAAACTTAGACTATCTCTAGAGGAGCTATTCTAATTTCTATTAGTATTTGGTGAGCTTTTAGGTGATATTAGTGTATGAATTTATGCTAGGAGTTCAGGAAATACTTGTTAGCGTGACAGGAAGTGTTTATACAAAAAATGGCAGCGCGTGCGAGCTATGAGCTATAAGCGATAAAATCAATTAATGGATCAAATTAAATCGTAGGGATTCCTCTGCCAATAAAGGATTATTATATTTTTGTAATAATTTTATTTAAAATGCTTCGATTGGAATGACAAACCCAAAGCGCCTCAGGAATTAATCCATTTGAAAGAAATCGATGACGGTTTCGGTAGTTTTCCATAGTAACGCATGTGCAACGGAACGGAATATGTATACTATGAAGAGTAGAGACACAAAGATGACGCTATGGCTGAGCAAGACGTCAACTTTGACTAGCGTTTTTGAAATAAAACAACGTTGGCTTGAGTCCTTTTGGGTCCTGGTCGGATTATTTTACCCTGGTTCAACATATGCCGCTGTGTTATTAATAATTGATAATTCAATTAAATTAAATAATATATATTTTTAAATATTTTTTTCTATTTTTATTTTCACTGCTTCTGATGGGGCTTATTATAACAGAAACATTCTAGCGTAAATAATTAATATTAACGTAGCAAATTAATTTATTTTTAAAGACAATAACTTTAAAACAAATTATACATTTTTAAATGATAAATTCTTAAATGGTAGTATTAAAGTAGCTTTACAGAGGCTCTGGCTGCCCCTAGTGGAATAGCGACAGAGTTACAGTTACAATAACTGTTTCAGGCCAGGGAAAAAACGGTTGGGGAATAATTATATTCCTGTTCACGAATTAAATAAATACAAAAAACAGCAATTCGCTAATAGGCAAAAGGCAGGTCTCTATACGTGTAAAAAAATATAGGTTATCTTAGTCACATGCGACTCTTTAAAATATGACAACGCTGTAAGAAGTTGCACTAATGTGCAGTTTCGTTTCGTGTGGGCTGGGATTACCAAATTTCAGACGCCATTTTTTTAACGTCATTCCGGTCGATAGCTCAGTTGGTAGAGTGCTTGCACTGCATGCCTTGAGCTCGGGCTCGAATCCCACTGAGGGTGTCAGAAATGATTTCCCGTTTCGATGCTTATTTCAAACCTCAAAATAAAATACCGGCAAGGTTTACTCAGACTTCACAAGAAATGAGTACCAGGTCTCTCGGGAGCTGGGAAACCCCACCTTCAACTGAAGTGGTTGGCGTAAGGCCGAGAGATTTACCTGTAAAAATAAATCGGTTCAAATCGCCACATGCGACCCCTTTGGGGATTACGCGTCAAGAAGTTACACTATATGTGTAGCTTAGTTGCGTAGTTGCGTGATGAAAATTTGACCGTCAAAACGCAACCTTATTTTCCCCCCGATTTCTAGCACCAAGGCCGTTCTACCAATTATTTAAATCATGCCTACCACTACGTTTTATTTACTCCTATTTGAGTCAATTACCTTTCCTTATTTCCGTTTGATAAGATGACGATAAAAAAATGTTGTTTATTCAAAGGAAAAAAACGTTTTTGTTTCGCTAGAGTATTTTTTTTTTGTTTTGCTTAAGGTCTAATGAGTTGGATACTAACAAACAATCAATAAAGGAAGTTTTATTTCCATGCATTTTTTTTATAATGATGATTTTATAATTCCTTGATTTATAGGTTTGTATGAAGCTGACCACGCAACACGCACCTAAGCTAAACATATAGTGTAACTTCTTGCCTGCGTTATCCCTGACCTATTTATTTTTACAGGTAAGGGGGCCGGCCTCACACCAACCACTTTCAGTTGAAGTGGAGGTTTCCCAGCTCCCGGGGGGGCTGGTTCTCATTTCTTGTGAAGGCTGAGTAAACCTTTGAGATCGAACCCTTGCTCTCGGCATGGAATGCAAGCATTCTATCAATTGAGCTATCGACGTTTTTACGAGCTTGATCGTCGTCGACCACCCTCACTGTAAAAAAGGGTTCACTTTGCCAATGTCACCAATGTTACAGGGAAGGTACACAGCAAACTCATGGCTCAACCGCCAACTAACGTGAATTTTCCATACAAAATAGCGATGATACATGGATCAACCGTGGCTTAAATGTATTGTTCATCACCTGAAGAGAATCTCAAAGTGAAAACAAAAATATTTTGCTTAAATAAATGTACAAAAATAAACCTGAAAATTTTCAGTAAAATATTTTCGAAAATACACTCAAGCCCTCGAGGCAATAATTTGAGCTTCCGGGTCTCGGATTTGGTGGGCCTCAACGATATTGACCTTTTTAACCTCGTTCGAGTAATCTTATCCGGCCTTCTACTAAAAAAAAAAAATTGAATCGATTTCATTAAAATTATTGAAATAAACAAACAATCCTATTGATAAGAACTTGTGGTCCTTTTCGTTTTCTCGACAAAACAGACATTTGAGATTTTTATTTAAAAGAAGTTTACAAGGGCTAGATGTATTGGTGGTTGAATTTCAATGTTGGCAGCTAGAGTTTTTTATTTTGTTTTTTAGTTGTTTTTGTATTTCTGTTAGCGTTGACCTTTATGAGGCTGACAACGGATACCGTAAAGTTTTTTTTTTTTTTTAAATAGATTTGAGTACAGGAATGCAGTTCACCAATTAATTATACCTGGCCAGAAACAGGTATAAATATCATCAATTTATAGTTCATAATTAACTAATTTTATGAATAATTAATTAATAATTACCCAATAGCATCTGTTGAACCAGGGTCAAAGTTGTAGTCAAATGACCCAAGCGGGGATCGAACCAACGTTATTCTATTCCAAATATGCTAGAAAGATCAGCCCGGTTGGCCCCCTCGGACATAACACCGACTGAAATGATTACCTTTTCCAATGTCACCTCCGTTTCAGGGAAAGTCAGCTAAAGTTGCAGGGCTTATATTCGTTTGAGGTTTGGATTGTAATTTATAAGTACACGCGCTTCATCTGTAAGCGCGAACTTACACGTGTATTCTTGTGGGCATGCATTAAATATATATTTTGAAAGTTAATGTATTGTTGCGAACTTGAAATACGTGCGCTTATACACACAATCATCAAAGTGACTCCGCACACATATACACGTAAGACGGAACCGTCTGGAAGTGGTTGTGATTGTGTGTGTACCAGTAGCGAAGGGCGCCATACAAGCCGATTTCCATCGGTTTCCCGTTTAAAATGAGGCAAAAATGATAATAAAGTACACTGCATGGTTTCGATGGGGATAAAATACGTATTGTTTCTTTGGTTTTAAATGTATTTTTTACTTTGTGCCTATATTTTTTAACTACTTTGTGACATTATTTTAAAAGGGAAGCCGATGAAAACCGGCTTGTATGGCACCCTTCGCCACTGGTGTGTACATAATGTTCTGGTGTTGGAATGATCTTGTAAGTGCGAGAAAGACCTCTCAGGTTCATTATAAAATAGATCAAAATGGTACGCACATGGAGTCGCAAGAGAACAATTCGCTAAGTAACACCTGTAAACAGGGATTGTCAAGTTGTAAAATAAATTGTAGTTTGTGAAAAATGAATTGTGAAAAATAAATTGTCATTTTAATTAAAAATAGAATCAGCAGAAAACGTGACAGTATATTTGCACCTCAGATTATACATAGGCATTGTTACGTTATTTTAAAATAATATATAAAAAACAATCTCCAAGTGTACAGTGTGTTTTGTGGGCCGATCGGAGCCGAACGGTAACGGAAGCGGCCGAACTGCGCCGTGTGAACTAATCGGGCCGTCGCTCATCATTTCCTGGCAAGATGTAAACCGAATCAGACGTCGGCGACCAAGCACCAAGCGGTGCAAGAGGGGCATTACCGTGGAGCTCCCTCCTCCCAAACTACTTGGATTTCCTGCCAGCAAGGCACCCGCCTTGTGGACCAGAGGCATAGGAGACATAGTGCATAGGAGCGCCCACCCAGGGGCTCCAACGTGTGGAAGCGTCCGCCTCGTGAGCCGCCGCTAGCTGGGGCGCTGCCCCAGGCCTTCAGTTCGGAACTCCAGTCAACAGAGTAGGGAGTGTTTTAGTGACGAGGTACAGGTCTGGCCATTCCCTTATTTCCCCTTTTCCCCCATATTACTAAAGTAAATAAACCCTTATTTGTTCATGTTACACTTATCTAATTAATATCTGTGCCTCCTGTGAAAAGTGATACAACTCAAAAATCATCATTTTACAGGAGAGCAAAAACAAGATTTAAAAAATTCTAATTCATGAACTAAGTGGGCTAGGTTACACATAAGTACCTTATTTTGTAGATAACAACATTCACTTTCACTGTGCATTCTAATTTTTATGGTTACTATTATAGTTTACAAATAATTCTTTGAGTAAAGTGATACACAAAAAGCTTAATATTTTTAAAATTTAATAACTCATAAGATAATGGTCCAGGCAGAATGTTGCTCAAACTAATTATAAAAATACTACCCCAAAGACACAATTGTTGTACTTAAAATAGTAGTATTTTCATAATTTACCTGAATCGTATAACTTGGCTAAAATTCCAGTCAAAAATTGGTGTAAAGTGATATAAGTCGAGATGTATCAATATTCACGATAGATTTGTAAAAAACAATGTGTGGATCAATTACTAAAAGGGATACAACTTGACTTATATCACTTTTCACGTTTTTTTGCCTAAATCCTGCCAGTTATATTTCCTAAACTATAGCAGATAGAAGAATGTGAGTAAGACCAAAAAATCGCTAATTTTTTTCTGATTATTTCTATGTAAAAATCTCAAAAAGGGTATAACTCGAGTTGTATCACTTTTCACAGGAGGCACAGATATAATTATACAACCCTTCCCAAAATACAAGTGAGCAACACAAGAAAAAAACCCCACGCCCTGAGAGTGATGCTGATGATAGCTTGCCGGAGTAAGTATCTTTGAAGGTACCTACATCGGAAGGTACCTCTCATTCTAAATCTATCAGCATGTAAAAATAATATAACAAAATATTATGAAGTAGATAAAAAAAACTAAGTAAAATTTAGACAAAAGAAGCATAGAATCACGTAGGGTACATTCTACCATTAGTGGATCATTAAAAAAAATCTACGTCTCACACAAATGGACGAGATATGTACTTGGAAAAAACGTAAAACGCTGAATGGTACTTTTCATGAAAACAAAATGATTGATGATGGAAGCTGGCTCGGTGATCTTATGAGGAATTAATCTCGGAGTAAAAAAAGTGAAAGACTTTGCAGCAGGCCCTAATCTCTCAGGCTTCAAAAAATAATTATATCATTAAATATTATTCTGTGGTAATTTAACATGCATCATTATGCTCTGTAATGGAAAACAATGGGGGATGCTATGTATATAATCTTATTTTTATTTATTTATTTATATCAAATGCATGCCCACAAACAAACCCGTGTATTTTGCGCTTACAGATGCTGAATGTGTACTTAAAAATTAAATCCAAACCTCAAATGAACTTAAGCCTTGTAACTTTTTCTAACCTTCTCTAACAAGTGACAGCACTTTTGTACAACACTTCTAACTAGATTTTTAGATACAACACATTCTGCATTTTTTCAGTAATTTCTGAAAATATTGAAATACGTGCGCTTATACACACATACATCAAAATGATTACACACACTGAAGCACGTAATACAGAACCATCTAGGAGTATTCGTGCCTTGGAATGACATTCTGGTAATTGTGTGTGCGTAAATGTTCTGGTGGTGGAATAATCCAGAAATTGCATCGAATACCTCTCCGGTTTACTATATAAGAGATCAAAATGATAGAACAGCAGGGTCGCAAGAGAAAAATTCGCTAGGTAACACAATAATCATTCAGATAATCAGTGACTTTCAAGTTGTGAAATAAATTGTAAATTGTGAACAAATAAATTCTGGCATTTTAATTAATTATTAATAGAATTCAGTAGAAAACGTAACAATTGTATCGATCAAAATATTAGGTTGTTTTCTTTGCACTCAAAAGTAAATACATCAGAAAAACAGGCACTCTGATTTTAAGGGGTGGGTAATCGAAGCAACATACAAAAAAACCTATGGATCAAAATTCGGCCGTTCAAAATGTCGTAAATCAATCCACGTACATTTTCTGTAATAAGTCAACCCCCAGGGTCGGCCGTTGCTGGTCATTTTGGGTCCAATCACCCTCGGGGGCTGAATGACGGATCTCTCGCATCCCCGAACAAAATTTTCGGGTGGCCAACGACGGGGTGTGCTACCCCACAACTGTATTGAGTATATAATATAATAATCTATAATCTAAGTTGCAAGGATATATTCATTTAAAGCTCTCAAATGTATGTCCAAAAAGAAACACGTATAATTCACGCTTACAAATGCTGAATGTGTACCAACTTACAAATAAAATCCAAATCTCAAATGAACATCAGCCCCACAACTTTTGCCGACCTTCCCTGACACAGGGGTGACATTGGCAAAGTGAACCATTTATTACAGTATGGGTGCTCAGCCTCATACCAAACTATAAGTCAAGGAATTGAGTGATGGTTGAAAATACATCGACGGTTAAAAGAAAGTTAAGCGAAAAAAACTGAATTGTTCAGGAGAGCAGTTTATTGTTTTGAGATTGCAGAAAAATGCCATAAATTATTTATTAGTTTATCATATCGTTAAAATCAAAACAGCTCTAAATTTAAAAAAAGGCATTATTTTTTATGTGGTTTTAATAATGTTTTACGATTTGTTATGTCACAAAACCCTTTAGGACAAAAGAGGCCAAAATCTTGTGGGCTACACCAAAACCATACTTTGAAAACTCAGTTGTTTTCTTGGGCATAAACAACACAAAAATCCTCGTAGAGCTATGAGAGTTAGCGCATTAGAAAGAGCGGAAAATTGTATGTATGTAGAATAGCATTCATAACTATTTTTTTTATCAAAACGTCGCTTATGCCCTACTTCTTTTTAACCGTCGACATGTATTCAAAGGGCAAATGGCTTATGGAGTATTTTTATACTGTTAACTGTTAGACCGCCCATACTGTAAAAATGGTTCACTTTTGCCAATGTCACCCCGGTTTCAGGGAAGGACGGCAAGAGTTGCACATTTGAGATTAGGTTTTTATGTTGTAGGTTCACGTGCAGCATGTGCAAGCGCGAACTTGTTCATGTGTATCTGCGAAAATGCATGCAATGTAAATCTCCAGTCTTTGCAACTTAGATTAGATTGACAACATATTTCTGAATACAGTTATAAAACTTCAAAAATAATCGGACGATACAAGAAAAGTATCGATATTAAATATACGAAAAGTTCCCAATACAACAATTTATGTACATAGGATCAAAGGCAGGATTTTTTTTACAAAATTGAACCAAAAAATATCCAAAATTTAACGTTAAAAAAGTTTTTTATCAAAAAAAAAATGGCTCGCAAAACTAAGGCTTCGCTTTCAGATACCGTTGGTAGATATGCCAGTACGTACTCGCCTCCCACCGGCTCACCCTCAGTTGATTGATACGTTTAGCCGCGTACTTTATTCCGCTCTTTTTAAGCCGGCTTCCAAAAGAGAGTAAAAAAAAAAAACCTCTTTGAGAGCATTCAAATTTTGCATGTATTATTTATTATTTGTGTACGGTGTGTGTGCGTGTTAGAATTGAATCGCTATTTTGGGTTTGTGCCCAGACACGGGTGTTTCCATTGGGTTCGAGATTGCTTTGGAGCGGATAGAAACAGAAAGGATAAAAAATAGTATGAGCTTCCTTTTAACGCATTTTTTTTTCTTTGGACTAAAAGTAATTTTCACCATTAAAAGTTTATTTATTTATTTATTTTTTGTAGAGGAATGCAATTCCCAAATCTATTCTACCTGGCTAGGAACAGGTATTGATATCATCGATTAAAAATTCATTATTGTATATTTTAATGAATTAATAATAAATAATTACCTAATGACATCCAACTCTCCCAGTTCTTGTTTGCCGTATAGACCAATTTTGTCAAATATGACTTTTTAATGCAGTTGTCTTAAGAATCAAATTCTACACAATCTGAGCTAAGAAAAACGTAAAACTCAATAATGTGAGAGTTGTTTTAAATATTTTTTAAATCAATTTCCAGTTTTCATATTATGACACATTGGTCCAGTACCTACACATGCAAACATAGCTCATGGGAAATTAGCTTAATGGTCTATACGGTAAACAATAACTAAGGCAGCGATCTGTTGAACCAGGATAAAAGTTATGGATAAATGACCCAAGCGGAGATCGAACCAACGTTATTCTATTCCAAATACGCTAGAAAGATCAGCCACTTGACTTTCTCGGCCAGAACACCGATTTCAAACTGATATTTTCCGAATTAAATAAGGTACAATTTACATATGCGTTATCTAAGAATTTCGATCGTACAAGTAATCCGATGGAATTTGTTACTATAAGCATTTTTTTTTTTCAAAAGTATTGTGACGAATGTATAGGTTCATGTCTGCGTGTTTTTGTGGTTGAATGCATAGGCGTGTTTACTTTCTGTGTATGTGAGTGTGTGTAGACGTGAGTGTTTAACACGTTGAACTCTTGATACCTCTGGAAACATCCATTCTAGAGGCGACTCGAACATTCGAATATACCAATGTATGTAAAAATGTATAAATGAAGCCGGGAATAAAATTAATATCGGTATACATCTGAAATAACATTAATAAGGTTTTTTTTTAAATTTTAAATTTAACAGATTTAAAAACAATTTTTTTTTTGTTTTTTTTTTTTTAATTTGCATGAAATAAAAGAAAATATAAAAAAAACTTTCACGTTTTGCCGCTAGATGTCAATAAAGTTCCATACATTTTCAATATGAACAAACAGATTTATTGAAAGAAGTTTTCATACATTTTTAAACACATACGCGAAAGCTCGCAGCATTGCAGCATATATACAAAAATTAATTTGCCATAGATCATGAATGTGTTTCATCTGCTGTGATGGCATTGATTTTGAAAATCGAAACTCGACGACGAAAGACGACGACGAAGGGTAATATAATTAAGGATTTGTTTTATTATCTCAATGAGGCATAAACTTGCACTATGGCTAATTTTCAGGAAGGTGACTATTTTCAAAAAAAAAATAGACATTCAAGTTATATGCAATCTCAGAAGAAAAAAGACTGTTAATAGCAAGAACGAAATTTCCTTGAAACCTAATAATAATAATAATATTAGGATGATTTATTTGGTGAGCGCTGTTTTTGTGTGTATCACACCTCAAAAGCCCTTTGCGAGCTTGGTCGTCGCTGTAGAAAGCACCAATTCTCAAGCAAGACCCAGTTGTTTTAAGGTTGGATGGACCTTTCAGTGACCGGTCTTCTGTAAAGATTTATGAATTTTTCAACCCAGCGAAGAGCACATTTGGAAATATAAATGGTATATTTGTTGTGCTCCGCCGTGATTCGAATCCACAACCTTCCATTTACGAGTCCGAAGTGTTGCCACTGGACTACGGACCGGTCCAAGAAATGCCTAATACTTTACATGTATTAAAACAAAACAAACTTTATTCTACTCCGCATCATCCTACTTAAATTTTCATTTCGGCCCATATTAAAATATTTCAACTTTCTCAAAAACATCCTGTGCCTTTGGTATGGGTATTAAATACCAAGGAGCGAAACATTTATTATCTCGTTTTATTCACCCAATATTCGCGGTGGGGGTGGGGTGGTAAGGAGGGAAAGAGCGTGGGAGGGAGGCTTTGATACGCGGAAAGCATATTAAGAAATACCTTTGTAAAGCTTTTAAATTGTATTCGCACATCTGAATAGATTACCGCAAGGAAACCCCAGATAAGTACATTTATCTTGGTATACGTTTCAGATCACGACGTGAGCTATGCGTCAGATAAAAATTTCGTTAACCCTTGAATGGCAATGTGTTTTTTTAGCAAACGTTTCAAAGAGTATGTGGAATGGATTTGAAAATAAAATAAAAACCACGGCTTTTCAAGTATCTCTTTTGTGGTTTAATTAATGAAGAAATAATTTATTTTATTGTTTTTGTGTTTATTTTAGTGGTTGTTTGTTTAATATAGATAGATCTAATTATTATTTGTTTGTATTCCTTGAATTATTGGTTAGTATGAGGCTGACTAACCATATTGTAAAAAAAAACATTCCTTGGCCAATGGCACCCTTGTTTTAGGAAAGGTTGGCGAGAGTTGCAGGGCTTATATTCATTTGAGATTGGGTTTTTATGTTGTTAGTCCACATGCGGCATATGCAAGCGCCAATTATGATAGATTTGTGTACCTTACCAATACTCACTTTGACACCAAGAAAATGAAGTTGCTTAACATGGGAACCAAAATTTCAAATTGCGACATAAAAACTCAATCTGAAATGCACATAAGCAATGCAACTCTTGCTGAGCTTCCCTAAAACAGGGCTTATCTTGGCAAAGTGAACCATTTTTTTTACAGCATGATACAAACCTGTCCGTAGACCGTTCCGTAGTCCAGTGGCAACACTTCGGACTCGTTAATGGAAAGTTGTGGGTTCGAATCCCGGCGGAGCACAAAAATAAACCATTTATATTTTTAAATTTTGCTCTTCGCTGGGTTGAAAAATTCATAAAACCTTTACCAATGACTTGTCAACAAAGGTCCATCCAACCTTACAGCAACTGAGTCTTGCTTGAGTATTGGTACTTTGTAGTGACAACCAAGCTCGTAAACAATACCTATGTGGCACTACAACTAGTGTCATCGGTTGAGCCCACGCTTTGACAAACTAATGGTGCCTGCGCTGGAAGTTTCATCAGCACGGTCAGTCTTACCTACCGAATTTTGTAATATTTATATGAAGACAAATCAGCTGCTCACTTGCGGCCATCTTAGATTGACAGGTCTTCATGCAAATTCAACATTAGTTTGTCAAAGCGTGGGTTCAACCGACGACTAAAATGTCTAAGAATAGCCCCGCTAGAGTTTCTACAATCTAGGGAATCCCCCGCAAAGGATTTCTTAAAAAACACCTAGAAGTCCAGGCGCACATTCTAAAAAAAAAAATTGGTGTCTTAGATTAATATGTACCAGTAAAGGGTTGAACAAAAAAAAATACTCGGTTTTTGTCTAATCTCACGTCTGCCTGCAAGAAAGCAACCCCCACTAAATTGCGTTACTTATAAACTGATTTGAATAATACGATCCTTTTTCGCGCGAGGAAAAAAATAATCAAGACTGAATGCCGTATTGCCGGCAGCGCTAAGTAACAATGAAAAATATGATTTATGCTCTTTTTTTAGAGTAACGATGAAATGTTGCCACCTCTTTGTGAACACGAGGCTTTTAAGGAAAGAAAGAAGGAAAAGTGTGAAGGAAAGGCTTTTTGAAGTAATTACTCGGTTAATGTTGTATGTAATCTATTTAAAGATGGTACACATTCTTCGTGTTCTAGGTTGGTATGAGGCTGTAAAAAAGATGGTCCACTTTGACAATACCACCTCTGTTTCAGCGAAGTTCGGCAAGAGTTGCAGGGATAACCGGTCCGTAGTCCAGTGGCAACACTTTGGACACGTAAATGGAAGGTAGTTTTTTTATCAGTATTTTAGTATTTTTCTATGTACTTTTTCTATTGATGTATTATTTTTTTATGGCTGGTCATGTATTGCACCCTCCAAATGACTAAGCTGGAATAAACACTTAGTATTATTATTGATATGTAGGAAGTCCTGCACAGGATTTCTTAAAAAAAAATGCCACCTTCGTGGTAGGGAAGGTTAAGCCCTGTAAAATTGCAAGGCTGACGTTCATTTGAGATTTGGGGCTTTATTATATGACTGCATGGTATTTGTAAGTGCAAAAATACACGTTTCTTCTTGTGAGCATGCATTTATAATGAAATGTTGAATATATTTATTTTACTTTAATTATGTATTTTAATGTAAATAGTAGATTAATATAGGTGTACATCGTAGGTAGTAATAGTTATAATAGCATTAACGACGCTGTCCCAATATTTTCGAACAGTTGCTGAAATTCGCCGTTTCTTAGTGTTTTCGAGGTTTATTTATGTATATTATTAACGACAATAATGAATTTTAATGTTTAGAAATAGAAAATGGCAAGTATTAACTTTAATTATTTTATTTTAAAATTAAAATAAAAGCTCAATTTAAAATACTAAAAATTAAATACGGGAAGTCGATTCCGCATTTCTACAAAAAAGGCATTTTTGAACTCTCATTAACTAGTACATACGTCAATTTTTTGTATTATAAATGTTCTACAATATTGTAGAAAATATTGTTGTTAACAATGCTAATTGACGATTTTTTTTTGTTTTTTGTAAACTGAAAGTAAAATCAACACTTTTAGGAACCCCAAAAATGTGCCGAAAATATAAATTTTTAGTGCTCAAAAACTAGCTTTTCTGTTTTGTTTTCTGTTTTTTCTTACTGTTATAATCAAAGTTCACATTATAATCTGTTGGTTTCTGTATATATTAATAATTACAATCATTTTCTGTATTTTATTAAGATTTTTAAAAGATGACTTAAATTTGCTCAAATACAAGCGGCAAATAATTCAGTGTGAGATGGATCGTTGAAGGGAGAGCACGCTTGTCGTTTCTGCGGAAAAAAAATATGACTTAAAATCAAAATGCCGATATGCAAGAGTAAAAAAAAACCTCAGCTATGTTTTGAAAGGTGTTTATGTACAAAATATATATAAATTAAAAAGGTAAATCAACTTTAACTTTGTATAAAAGCGATATTTCGTACTTTTACATTCTCTGTCGGAGATCTCCCGCGTATCACAGTGAGTGAAGTAACTTTGAAAGTGCGTAATGTCAATACGTATTACATAGTATCGTATTATCAAATGCAATATGTTTTAAATATTTTTTGTAAATCTCTGATAATTCACTGCTAGACATAGGTCTCCAGTATATTATGCTTTTACTTTTACATGACATTTCATTATCGAAAACATATTTAGGAAACAAAAAGGAAGTCCCGCATCCCAATTATCCCAAAAACCTAAAATTGAGATTGATTAGGAATTGAACTATAAACAGATACTTGTCGATAATTATTAACTTTTATAGTTATATCTAATAACGCCATATTTTCAGTAGGCATGGCCAGAATCTTTATAGAGTCTCTTCCACTTATTCTTATCTTTACATCTATATATAAATAGTCTACAACGAAGTTTTATTAACAGTTAAGATTCATATTAGAGACATACTTACAATCAAAATTATGTAAGTGTGCGCATACACATGCTGTATGTGTAATTACAAAAAAAACAAATTGACATAAATGATAGTTTGGTATCAGCATGTTGTAGTATAAGGTTAGGTTACAGCTGTAACTGTAACTGTAACTCTGTCGCCATTCCGCTAGGGGTGGCCAGAGCCTCTGCAGAGCTGCCTCCATTTTTTCCTATCCTTACATACCTCTTTCAATTCATTCATATCCATCACCTTTTTCATGCATTTTCTTCTTTTATGCTCACTTTGTATATCCCATTCTTTCACAATCTCCCCAATCTGATCACTCCATACTTTTCTCGGTCGTCCCTTCCCTCTTTTTCCTTTCACACTTTCTTTGTATACATACTTTGTCAGTCTATCATCATTCATTCTTTCCACATGCCCAAACCATCTCATCACATTCTTTTGTACCTTAACTTTCACATCCTCTTTCAAATTACATTCTTTTTTTACCCATTCATTCCTAACTCTATCCCTCAGAGTTTTTCCTGTCATGCTTCTCAAATGCTTCATTTCCACCGTACATACTTTACTCATTTCGCTATCGTTCACTGTCCATGATTCACTTCCATACATCAAAGTCGGTAACAATATGCCATTGTGTACCGCCATTCTCAGATCCATCGTCAATCGCTTGTTCTTTGCTATTCTTCCTATTGCACCGACCACTTGCTTTCCGCGCAGTGTAAACGCGCGCAGTGTAAACAAACCAAGATGTTGTAAACAAATCTTTATCTCACATGCCAGTTTTGAAAAATGTATTGGATTCATTCTGTAACTGAATATTAATAATTTGTAGGTTGTTGTTGTATTTGTAACTAAAAAACTAATAAAGATTAAAAAAAAACACTGTTTTTTTTCTACATGTTGTTTTTATTTATGTAAATTATTATGTGCAACTGTGGCCGTTTTATCCCCGAATGTGAATCATTGGCATATGTAAACATTTTTTTGCACAAAGAAAATGACCAAATTTGTGCCTAATATTATGAAAAACTAATATGAATTGCAATATTTTATTTGCCAGAAGTACTTTTTAGAAGCTCGAGTCAGAATTCTCCCTCTTTTTAGTCGTAATTTGCACTCTGACATCGATATAAATAAAATATATTTTTATTGATGCACTCTGGACATAGCCATAAAAACAGTTTATAAAGAAAAAAGTGAAAACCCAAAAAACATAGGTCTTGAAAATTGTTTTCATTTTTCCGCTACGATGTATTTATTACCCGTCGACATGACGTCTACAAAATGTTATCCCATATTGCACTATTGGATATCGCTGTGCGAAGAGCGCAGAGCCTTAGCCCATGTATCGCGTGTGTGAAAGAGAGACAGAGTGTAAACAGTTAGTGTGTTCTTGGCTTGATCGACGTTTAAAAAGAAATGTGACATCGTGTGAAAAGATTCAACGACAACTGTATATGCTATTGTAAAGAGCCCCCAAACACATTTGACATTTGTATCATATTTTTAAGTGTGTACAAATACTGGACTAGAGAATTTTTTTGTTTTATGCGTTGCAACGTTTGTCTGTTCGAGATTCGAAAAACTTTAAATTTTGATTATGTTAAAACGGGACAGGACCCTTAAGTCAAAAGTAGATTAATATAGGTGTACACCGTAGGTAACAATGGACCTAAGAAATCTAGAAATTTAATGATCCTTTTGTAGTCTCGAACTTGGTAGAATATACATGAATGTGCTGGCAAAATTAGTCACTGGAAAGTACTGTCTGTGAAGTATATAAGGCGGAGAATTGAGTGTGCTGAGCGAGTGCCATAGTTGGCTTTGATTCGAAGAGTGTCAGCGATACCAAACTGTGAAAAATAAATTTGTGTTACCAAAAGAGTTAAAAATAATTGTAAATTCGTAAAATTAATTAGTGTAAATAAAGATCCTGAAAGAAGACCTGTGTGTTTTAATTTATAGACTTGTCGAACCTAAAAACATAACAGTATTAAAGATAGTATAAACAAATTCATTAATTCATCCATTCCACATTGTTTATAATGCTTTTAAGGTAATTGCAGAATACAAATTAAATCGTTTTTATACACATTCGCTGTTTAACAATTTTGGCGCAGCATTTTCATTATGCCCGAGTAAAGTTGCGCAAAATTTAATACATTTTTACGAAGTTTAGTACATTTTTTGTGAAATTTAATACACTTTTTCGAAATTAATTTTTATGATTAAAAACGATAAATAAGGCATTAGAGATTCACACGTTTTTTATGAGTTTTTTTGTTAACATTACGTTTTTAACGCCTCCTAGGCGGCGATGCATAAAATTTATGACAATCGTGTTGAATTTTATGAGATCATTTTTATAGCGTTCGGTTTAATGAGGTAATGAATCAATTAAGAAAAGGCAAAGAGTAAATTTAAATTGAAAAAAAAAAAAAATTTTTTTTAACTTTTTTTAACTTGAGATTGTTCACGAATAAAAAATATATTGAATGATTTCTTTATTTAATTTTACACTTTGAAAAAAGAAAATGTTTTATAAAATAAATATTTCGACAGATAAACTTGGTTTTACGTATTTTCACGTTTTTTTTTATTAAGAAAACACTTTTTCTTAATAAAACTTGAATATTAGGCCGGGGAAAAAGTTTCTTCACATTTTATATGGAAATTGGTTTAGGCGACCAGAAGCGCTTCTTCTTCTTGTGCCACTTCTAACGAAGATCGGCAATCATCATAGCTATTTTGATTTTTGATGCTGCGGCTCGAAATAGGGACTTGGTGCTTCTGCCGAACCACTGTCGCAGGTTTTCAGCCACGATGTCCTTCGGCGTCCCTGAGATCTTCTCCTTCACCAGAAGCGCTATTCTGCTTAATTCCTTACGACCTTAAGGCTACGAGCTGGAAATTTGTGTCCAAAAATAAAATGTAGGTACTGTGATATTTTATCTATGAAGTTCTTTCGCAATCACGAGCGCTCTCGACTTGTTTGGATATCCAAAGTGTTAGGAATTTAATAGAATAGCGCTTCAGAGCGAGATGCATCTTTGACATCAAAATTCCCGGATTGAAAACGCTTAAACCAACTTTGTGCTTCTCTTACTGCCACTGCATTAGGTCCATACACGTCAAAAAAAAATCGCGGCTTGCGTTGCATTTTTCCCTCTTTTTGTAATTTTTTTTTAAAATGTATCTAATTTCTTCATTCGATTTGCTCATTTTGACAGAAATAAAAATGAAGGCAGCTCTGCAGAGGCTCTGACCAACCCTAACGGAATGGCGACAGAGTTACAGAGTTAAAACACTACGGTGTTTTGGACGTCTAAAAATTCCGTAGTCAGACAATATCAAGGTGGACCCAGAAGTTCTGGGAGTGAGGGGATCATAAAAGGAAGACAGAGAGTCCTAGAGGATTGTAGTGTGGGTGTCCCTTAGCCTTCAAGGCTTAGAGTTAAAAAAAGTCAAATAAACTGCCATGTTACATTACTGGTATGTAAATAGTAGATTATTAAAGGTTTACATCGTAGGTAGCATTAATTATAGGCCTAAGAAGTCTAGAAGTGGAATGATCCCTTTTTACTCTTGAAGCTGGTAGAACGTTCGAGAGTTTGCTGGCAAATTGGCCCCTAGAGACTTCTGTCTCTACGGTATAAAAGGAGCAAAATTGGGTGCACCAAGGCAGATAGATCGTCGCTTTAGATTGAAGAGTGTGTGAGGTGCTGAACTGTGAAAATAAATTTGAGTTGCTAAAAGTGTTAAAAATAAATGTAAATTCTAAAATAAATAAAGTGAAAATAAATAAACAGAAAGAAGACCAGTATGTTTTAATTTAGAGACTATCCGAACCCAAAAACACTACAATACATAATATGTCATCGAAAAATCAACATACCTTGTACTGGACAATAGATGTTCATGTACAAGCAGTCCTCGCTCTGTGTCTCCAAGAAGGGAAGCAGCCTCCTGAGGTATTCCAGCCTGCCCTTGGGCATCCTCCCCAAGGTGGCTGTCTCGTTGCTGATGTCTGGAAGACGCTGAGGACAGGCAGGACCTGGAGACTCCACGGCCTTGACTCCGTCCCATGGAGACGGAGTGCGGGTGGGACTAAACCTATGGAAAATAATGTCTCATCAGTAAATACAACATTAAGATTTGGCGAAAACTGTATTTTTAAGTAGAACTCGTATGAAGAAGGTTATGATTCTGGAGGAAATGAAAGAAGTGTGTAAGGACAAAAGGAAATGGCGGTTGATCTGTAATGTTAACGGCTAGGGTTTGTTGAATTAGATATTTTTCTGTTTTAGTTTTGATGTCCATGCGTGTTGTTATTTATCGATTTGGAAAAATGTAATTTGTCGTGTATGTTCCTTGACCTAATATAGGTTGGTATGCGGCTGACCACCCATGCTGTACAAATGGTTTACTTTGCCAATGTCACCCCTGTTTCAGGGAAGGACGGCAAGAGTTGCAGGGTGGTTGTCCATTTGAGATTTTATTTTTATGTTGTAAGTTCACATGCGGCATGTGCTTGTGAGAATGCATATATGTAATGTGAACCTCCAATGTAACATATCTTTGCAACTTAGATTAGATTAGATTACGAATCACAAAAATGCACAATGAGATGGCTCGGGCATCTTGAAAGAATGGATGATGAACGACTTACGAAAAAAGTGTACAGAGGAAATGTTGGAGGGAAGCGTGGAAGGGGAAGACCAAGGAAGGAATGGAGAGACCAAATAGCTGAGAATACATTAGAATTGAACCTGTAAAGTGCGTGATGTCTTTTTATTTTTTTATATATTTAAAATATAGATTTGTGAAGAGAAATGCAATTCACCAACCTATTCTGCCTGGCCAGAAACAGCTATTAATATCATCATTTAATAATTCATTATTGTTTATTATAAATGAATTATTAAATAATAATTACCCAATAACATCTGTTGAACCAGGGTCAAAGTTAAAGTCAAGTGACCCAAGCGGGGTTCGAACCAACGTTGTTCCATTCTAAACACGCTAGAAAGATCAGCCCTCTTGGCCCCCGCGGCTATAACCACTACCACCTGTATCAAGGCCCTAATACTTGCTCCGATGACGTCATGCTACGTCATCATAAATTGGCTGACTAGGGGCTGACGATGGTTTGGTGACCGCAGGGGCGGAGGGGAAGGGAGCGGTTAGTAATGCTGTAATCTCACTTCATTCCTCGTTCAAAGGGACTATATTTAAAAGAATAAATTCATAATTTAACACACAACAGAGAGCAACATAAATCTAATTATTTTTCTCCACAAATAAAGCTAAGTATAATCATTCGATATTAATTATAATTCTACCAAAGCTAAATATAATGATGATTTGACATTATTTTTTTGTTTTCGGGGGTTTTATAAAATATGGTTCACAGCACAGCTCAGACGGACACGTGACCGCCCGCGCCATGTTTGTTTTCACCGTTCACCCACGCGCTTCATGCTGTCGTTCAAATATATAAAAAGCTGTGAAATTAAAATACTGTGAACTCTATTTAACATTATTACAATATTTTACACTGTGTGGATCATGGGAAAGAAGTGTATGGTGCCTAATTGTCGTGGAAACTACGACAAAGAGAATAAGGTGTCCATCTTCAAATTCCCAAACGATGGACATCTCAAACAACAATGGCTACGCGCCATCCCACGAGCAAATTTTACTCCTACACAATATTCAGGGGTAAGTAACGAAAATAAATACTATAATTGTATAAATTTACGTTTTTTGTGAATCATTACATATAATATCACAGCAAAGTACTTACCGTTTGAATACACCAAATACCAGGTCTTTATTGTAAAAAAGTGCACAGGAGTTTTGATGCCAATGAATGCCAGGTCCCTGCAAACATTAGTTTCGCTAAGCTTGTATTTTTCGTGAAAAAGTAAGAGAAGATTGAAACATTGATTTCTTTAAATTTTACTTACATCAAAAAATAACTACTTGTACTTGTGGATAGCTGTGCTTATTGAAGTAATTTTTAGTTATCTAATTACCATTTGTTGCGTTTAGAAACGCATTTAGTTGCGTTTTGCGTTGCGTAATTACCATTCATTTTCAATTGGATAAATTAAGTCATAAAGTTATAAGTTTTACTAAAAAAAATCTATCTATGATCTAAGTTACAAAGATAAAATTTCAAGGAAAAAATAAATAAAATATTAAATAACTCTGTAAATGAAAGAAAGGTACAAAATTAAAATCCTTTTCTGTGATTTCAGGTTTGCGAGAAACACTTCAAAGACAAGGAGATTGAGAAGACCGTGGAAGCTTTTAATGATAAAACAGGTGAAATGTTATCAGTTCCTTTATTTAAACGTCGTTTAGTAAAAAATTCTATACCATCAGTATTTCCAGGATGTCCTTCTTATTTAAGTCGTCAAGTTTCTTTTAGGGAAGAACCAAGTGAAAATAAAGCACGTCGGGAAACTGAAATGTTTCATCAGGCCGTCGCTCAAAGCATTGCAGAAAAAAGGGCATATGAAGATAAGATTAAAATAGTCAGCATAGATGATTTGTTTTCCAAAATAGAGCAAGTTAGCTTACCGAGCAATTGGTTTTTTTTTAAGTTAGATACAAAAGCAATCTTCTCAAGGATAGAGATGGAACCTGGTCCAAAAGTTGTAGCCTCTGTAGTTGTTGATCAAGATTTGAAGTATTTAGCGTTCCTTCAGTGTAGACTTAGATAAACATAAGAGTGACCATAAGGTCACGGATATCAATCATATTGAATTAGTTATAAACAATGCTGATTGTAGGTATCTTAAATTGGTAAGTGAGCCTTTGTCATCAGATAGCTTAGATTTTATTGTTAAATATTTGAAAAATGTAAATGAGAATAGTGATAGAGATTTATTTTTTATCATAGAGCAGATCAAGCTATTAAAGGTTAAAAATGGTGGGCAGAGGTATTCTCCTGAAATGCTTGTATTCTGCACACTTGTTTTCTCTATTTCCCCTCATGCATATAGGTTTATGATGTCTTCTGGAAATATGGTAATTCCTCATCCAGCTACTTTGCGACGACTCACTAATAAATATTGTCTGAACCCCAAGTTTGAGCAGGTAGATAGTGGTTTTTTGTCATATATCAGATCTAAACGTACTCTTTTAGATAGTAAGAAGGATTTACAGGTTGTCCTTATGATAGATGAAATTCATATTAAACCATATTTTGATTTCAAGGGTGGCAGTATTTTTGGAGCCTCTTTTAATTCTTCAAATGCTGCAACCACTGCTTATGTATTTATGATTCAAGGGATTAAATCTAAGTATAAGGATGTCGTGCATATTCTGCCAGTTAGTAAGTTCACTGCTAACGATTTATACAGCTTTGTTAGGAAAATTATTGTTGGGTTAGAGAGATTAGGTTTTATGGTGATTTGTGTGGTTAGCGATAATAACTCCATTAATCGGAAAGCGATGACTAATTTTTCTTCTCCTCCCAAGCTCTCTATTGTTTATCCACATCCAGCGGACTCTTCTAGGCCTCTTTTTTTTGCATTAGACTCAGTCCATATTTTAAAATGTGTCAGAAATAACTGGATAAATCAAAAAAATGCAGGGCAAGCTCTTTATTTTCCTGATTTCAAATCACCAGATGTCTCGAGAGAAAAATTAGGGACTGCGTCTTTTCATTGTTTGAAAGAAATGCACCGATATGAAAGTGATGAATGTTTGTTGAAGTATGGTTTTGGTTTAAGTTTCAAATCTTTGAATCCATCATCTATGGAAAGGCAGAATGTCAAGTTAGCTTTAAAAATATTTAATCGTTTTATTCCTGAAGCGCTTTGTGAGTTGGGAATTAAGATAGGTGTTGATCACTATAAGTCTACAGCCAGTTTTATAGGTACAATTTGCACATGGTTTGAGATTTTTAATGTAAAAAGTCCCTTTAAAGGAAAAAGGTTGGGTAATATTTTTCAAGAACCATTGACGGATGATGAAAATGATCCTCGTGTAGGGTTTCTAACAGATTTTCTGGTGTGGTTAGATACTTGGAATCTTGTAGATAGTGATAATGGTAAATTATCTAGGGAAACGCATTTAGCTCTTTCTCATACAACCCATGCGATTTTAGAAATTAATAGGTATTGCCATAGAGAGTTAGGTTTTGAGTATTTTTTGCCGGGAAAAATACAGACAGATCCTTTAGAAGATAGGTTTGGAAAGTATAGGCAGCTTTCAGGGGGAAATTATAATATTTCCATAACTCAAGTCTTTGAGTCTGAGGATAAACTTAGGATACAAGATTTTGCACCGCTCACATTACATTCTAACAGATTTGGTATTTTGAGTATACTGTTGAAATGGACTTTCTAAGAAGTATGATTGGGAAAAAACGGAGTGACAGGGTGAGGAATGATTTTGTAAGAAAAGAATGTGGTGCAAAAGAAAGTGTGAAAGTGAAGATTAAAAGAAGTTTGTTAAGATGGTTTGGGCATATGGAGAGAATGAATGAGGAAAGACTGACGAAGAAAGTATATGTTGGTAGAATAGATGGATGTCGTGGTAGAGGAAGACCGAGAAAGGTATGGATGGACCAAATATCCGAAATTGCGAATGAATGGAATATCCAGAGTCATAATAAAAGAAGAGCTTGTATGAAGAAGGTTATGACTCTGGAGGAAATGAAAGAAGTATGCAAGGATAGAAAGAAATGGCGGTTGATCTGTGATGTTGGCGGCTAGGGTTTGTTAAAGTGAATTTGGTTTTATGATTTAGTTTTTTATGTCCATGTATATATTGTTATTTTTATTCTTTGATTTTAAAAAATGTAATTTGTCATGTATGTTCCTTGACTTATAGGTTGTTATGCGGCTGACCACCCATAATATAAAAATTGGTTCACTTTGCCAATGTCACCCCTGTTTCAGGGAAGGACGGCAAGAGTTGCAAGGCTTATGTTCATTTGAGATTGGGTTTTTATATTGTAGGTCCACATGCGGCATGTGTTAGCGCGAAATTATACATATCTGCTTGTGGGAATGCATTTAGTATAAATCTTAAATGATATATATCTTTGCAGCTTAGATTAGATTAGATTAGTATAGATCATTTTGACGATGAAGAATTTGAAATAGGTGATGGTAATAGTAAAGATATTTTGGAATATGAAAGGGTTTTAATGTCTATGTCATTGAGTATTGAAGAATTGAGGAATATCAGTGTTCTTCCTATAATAACTTACTTAGCAGGATATTCAGTGTTCAGTTTCCTTAGAAAATATCCCTGTATGTCATGTAGGAACATTCTCAGCGTGGACAAGAGATTAGATTTGGATGTTAACTATCGTTATATTCGTAACTTAGATAGGGGTGGATTGCTTTGCCCTCAGCAAGATATTGTACATGTTGTAGCTATTAATTATTTAGTGGTGAAAAAAATTCTGTCTCAGGAATTCGAAGATGCTTTTTTAAAGTCACAGAATCATCGCAGTGTTGTAACGGAATTAACATTTTTAAAGGTTTTAGATTTAGAGTTTGTTAACTTTGACCAGTGTAGTGAAGGACATTGCTTAGAAAATTCATTAAAATATATCATTAGAGCATCGACTAATACGTTTATGAAAAATTATTGTTCAGAAAAAAATGACTTACGAAAACCTAGTTGTAGTAATAAAAGAAAATTGAATACATTAGTTAAACCTGCAGTCTCTTTTAAAGAATAGTTGTCTCATATTACTTATTACTACATTAAGTACAGTACTTTGTTTGCCATTTATTTGCAATGTTTATAATTTTTATACATTAGATTTTGTAGGGTTTGTGTATTCACACAGTGAAAATTCATTTTATTGAAAATAAAATTATTTTTTCTTAAACGTAGTTTAATTTTCACAATAATATTTTATATATCGAGCACTTTCCACCTTTAATACTCAGGTCATTATCAACATCACTCTTGATAATTACCTGAGTATTGAAGGTCGAAAGTGCTCGAGATATAAAATATTATTGTGAAAATTAAACTACGTTTAAGAAAAAATAATTTAATTTTCAATTCTTATACATTTTTAGAAAAAATAATTCATACACAAGATGCTTTTTTTTCTTTTGGGATCCTGTTTAGTTTTTCTTTTTGTTTCAGGCCCATTCATGCTGATAACATTTTATGTTAGTAAATAAATACATAATATACTTAATTGACATGTGTATTACATATTTTTTTCCTTCATTTATTCAGCTGTGAAATAAAATATGTAGTGACTGTTTTTAGGATTATATTCTATAAAGAAATCCATAAATTCCAGATGATGTTGAAAATGTTTTATAGTATCAGTGAATAAATACAAAATTTTATTTTATGTTGTATTACATAAGAAGTATATAAGAAATAAAACAAATGTACCATTGATATCATAATAAATCATAAATTGAAAATAAAAAAAATGTTTCATTTAAAAAAAAAAGCTTTGATTTCATTAAAGAAAAGTGTGAATGAAAAAAACATAATTTCAGTTTACAAAAGCAAAACAAGCAGATACTGGATGGAGTCATTAAAAATGCCTAAAACTAATTTACTATCTATCTATTCAGGAAGAAAACACTATTTTAAAAATAAAGGTAATATCTTAGTAAGCCCCTCCCTGCAACGTCACAAACGCAGTGCGACGGCCTGCTATATAGATGGCGTTGCTATAACCCCGACTATGTCGCATTCTAGCTGAGGGATGAGCCGAAGGACTGCGGAAGTAGTCGTGTTCTTTCGGCACAACCCGAAGTCTCTCGAAGCTGCATGCCACCTGAGTCGTCAAGCGGCATGAAGCTAGAAGTTACATAGAACTGAATTTCGCATTAGGAAATAGATACAAAAATAACTTTAATAATTTTTTTTTTTTAAATTTGACTCTTATTGTGCTTTTTATTTTAATTTTATATATGCATTAAACAATTTATATGAAATTTTTTTTTGCAATTTGGATTATACAATTTATAGGTTAATTTATACATCTGACAATTTTTATTTTGAATTTTATAATTGATTATACAATTTACAATTTTATTATGGACTTTACAATTTTAAATGACAACTATATTTGTGTTTTTTTGTTTTTTTATTTAATTTGACTGTAAATTTATACCTAACATCTTACAAATTTACTATACATTTTACAATTTTACTATACAGTTTACAATATTGGTTAAACATGTATATTTATTTTATTTTATTTTATTAATTTGACTTTAATTTATACCTAACATTTTACAATTTTATTATACAATTTACGATTTGGTTAAACATTTATATTTGTTTTTTTTTTTTTTTTTGGATTTTACATTTATACCTAAATATTATATTGTCTATTTAATGTTGAAAGGATAAGAAGAAGAAGAGAGTTTTAATTTTTGATTGTCATTGTCCTGAGGATGCCTTTTTAGGCGAAAACGTTAGACATAATTTAAATAAAATAAAAGTGAATTAAAACTGTGTGTTATTTAATTAAAATACAAAAATAAATGCTTACCTGTTTGTGCCAACCGGAGGTGTAGCATACGGCACTCCCAAATACATCTCCACGGGTTTCAAATACTTGTGTTGGTCAAGGGGTAGAATCACCCCTTGCAGTTTACCATATTTAGTAGCGATAATTCTAGTCCGTAGCATGGTGTTTTTGCCACTTTTAGAGTTGTAAGTGTTCCCACTGACTCCACTCATTGCTGAGAAAACTAGCACACCCATCACATAGCTCAACAATTCAAAATAGCACAACACTGTTTTGACAGATACTGCTCTTTTTTTCCAGCGTTGTTTTGCAGGTTTTGGCATTCTTTCATCAGATGCCATCGTTTTGAAAACTGATAATTGTTAATCACATTTTTTTGGTTTTTAAATTTGACGCACTTCTCCACTCAACGACATTTTTTGTTTTTAATATTATTGTTAATATTTATTTATTTACACCAAGACACAGAAAAAAAATACTAAATAAATAAAATTCACTTTTTAATTATTATTTTCTATTAAATTGTCATTGTGGTGACACATCTGAAACAAAGAAAAATAAATATTAGTTGTATATAAATATAATACCATGCCGAAAGTAAAGGTTCGATCTCCAACGAGGGTGTCAGAAATGATTTCCCATTTGGGTATTTATTTCAAAACTCAAAATATAATACCGGCAAAGCTTGTTCAGAGTTCACACAAAATGAGTTCCAGCCCCGTGGGGAGCTGGGAAGCCCCCATTTCAACTGAAGTGGTTGGCGTAAAGCCGTCCCTCTATACCTGTAAAAATTAATAGGTTCCACTCGCCATATGCGCAAACGGGGATAACGCGGCAAAAAGTAAGACTTTATGTGTAGCTTAGTACTAGAATAAAAATACGGTATACTCTTTGAATAAAAAAAAACATCTTTGAGGTCACACATTGACACAAATTGAAACATAATTTTCAATTCTAAATACGTTTCTCCCTTTTTGCTTCTATTCTAACGGGGCTATTCTTAGACATTTTAGTCGTCGGTTGAGCCCACGCTTTAACAAACTAATGATGCCTGGCCTGGAAGTCTCATCACCACGGTCATTTTTATCTACCGAATTTGGTGATATTTGTAAGACGACAAATCAACTGTTCACTTGCGGCCATCTTGCATTGACAGGTCGTCATAGAAATGCATTATTAGTTGGTCAAAGCGTGGGTTCAACCGACGACTAAAATGTCTAGTAAGTATTTTATCCCCAAACCCCAGAATGGTATTTCCCCTATCTACGAAATTACAGGTTCTCTTTTTTTGCTTCTACGAGTAATAGCTCGTAAAATATCATAACAAGCCTATACTTGGTTAATACTAAAAATAACAATATGTCATTCTCATATGAAAACCTTACATATTATTTTTTATTTCTCGTGGTGTTAAGCTGCCGTAATAATTCTTTCATACAGAGTGAGGGAAAAATAACATAGACTAGTGTTCCTTGACTTATATTATGTTGGTATGCGGCTGACCACCCGTGCTGTAAAAATGGTTCACTTTGCCAATGTCACCCCTGTTTCAGGGAAGGACGGCAAGAGTTGAAGGGTGTTTGTCCATTTGAGATTTGGTTTTTATGTTGTAGGTTCACATGAGGCATGTGCAAGCGCGAACTTGTACGTGTCTGGTTGTGGGTCTGCATGTATGTGAATCTCCAATGTAACATATCATTGCAATTTAGATTGATTAGATTAGATTAGGCTATGCATTAGAGTTATCTGAAATTTTGATGTTTGACAAGTTTAACCGGTCCGTAGTCTAGTGGTTTACACTTCTGTCTCTTAAATGGAAGGTTGTGGATTCGAATCCCGGCAGAGCACAAAAAAAATACCGTTTATATTTTCAAATACGCTCTTTCTAAAAATCTAAATCTTTAACTTAGCTGAAAATATATACACCATTTAAGATTCATATTAAACGCATTCCCACAAGCAGACATGTATAAGTTCAGGCTAACATATGCCGCATGTGGACCTACAATATAAAAACCCAAATCTCAAATGAACATACACCCTACAACTCTAACCGACCTTCCCTGAAACAGGGAGTCATTTTAAAGTGAACTATTTTCTACAGCATGGGTGGTCAACCGCATACCAAAATTTAATAAAAGTCAAGGAACTCATAGTAGATTATGCTAGAGGCAGACACACACACCAGCAAGCTATGTGTTTAGGCTCATGTCCCCACGAAATCATACTGTTATGTAAATAGTAGATTCATATAGGTGTACATCGTAGGTAGCAATAATTATTATAGTGTAATGTAAATAGTAGATTAATATAAGTGTACATCGTAGGTAGCAATAAATATTATAGGCTTAAGAAATCTAGAAATGAAATAATACCTTTGTACTGTCGAAACTGGTAGAGCTTTTGAGAGTGTGCTGGCAAATTGGTCCGTAGAAACTTCTGTCTCTGGGGTATATAAGGAGCAAAATTGGGTGCAGGAGGGCAGATAGATATTCGCCTTTGATCGGATGTGAGGTGCTGAACTGTGAAATACATTTAAGTTGCTAAAAGTGTTAAAATAAATATAAAATTGTCAAATTAATTAAGTGTAAATAAATATCTAAAAAGAAGAGCTATTTTTTTTTTGTTTAAAGTCTATCCGAACCCAAAAATACTACAATACGTTCGTGACATTTTTTTTTTTGCAAATGGTGACTAGGCATTGTAGTGACAATCCTCACACCACAAATATACGTTACTTTTACGGTCAACCGCATACCAACCTACAAGTCACGGAACTTATAGTAGATTATGCTAGAAGCAGACACACACACACCAGCAAGCTACGTGCTTAGGCTCATGTCCCCACGAAATCATACGTTCGTAACATTTTTGTTTTGCAAATGGTGACTACGCATTGTAGTGACCATCCTCACACCAAAAATATACGTTACTTTTACGGTCCTCTCTTGTAGGTACGCTTGGTCCGTGTACTTTTATAGTTTTGGCCTCGAGAAGGGGGGTACGGTCACCCAAAGTGATTTCTCCTCCCTACATTGAGGGGCATTACGACCGTGACGCGGTCAATTTGTACTAAACTCGGTGTAAAAACTTTTTATGTCTACTGTAGCCGAGAGCGTGGCTGCGTCACTGCCGTGAAGATATTTTGTCACACAAAAAATACAACAACAAAAAACAACCTTCACATAAAATTTAAAAAAATAAATTGGTTTATTACTTTGATTTTGTGTTTCCGTGCATTGACCGTGGTCCATAGTTTTTACGTCTTTTTTCTTTTTCTTTTTTCTTGATACTTCTTGAAGACTTTAGCTGACTTTTCGTTACCTCTTTGTGTGACTTCTTCCAAGCTCTGCTCGCTTTTGAGGTTTGTACGAAAGACAGCGTTAATTACAAACACCAGAAGTGAGCAGAGCTCAGAAAAAGGCACACACAGAGGTGACGAAAAGTCAGCTGAAGTCAAGAAAAAAAAAAAAAACTATGGGCCACGGTCACATCCCGGAAACACAAAATCAAGCATCTGAATCCGGCCGCGAAAACCTTAAAACATTAAAAATTGTGAAAAATTATTTAAAAAATATGCTTTTCCAGAAATATAAAAAGTACGAAGGTCACTTCTCATAGTAGAAGATATGTATACGCACACAAATTAAATGACAAAAAAAATAATATATTACAATCATGACTTTGGTTTAACCGGTCGATAGCTCAGTTGGTAGAGTGCTTGCATTCGATGCCGTTAGCTCGGGTTAGAATCCCACCGAGCGCGAGGGTGTCAGAAATGATTTCCCGTTTCGGTGTTTATTTCAAACCCCAAAATAATAATACCGGCAAGGTTTACTCAGCCTTCATAAGAAATGAGTACCAGCTCTCTCGGGAGCTGTAAAACCCCCACTTTAACTGAAGTGGTTGGCGTAAGGCCGGCCCCCTTACCTGTAAAAATAAATAGGTTCAACTCGCCACATGCGACCCCTTCGGGGATAACGCTGCAAGAAGTTACACTATATGTGTAGCTTAGTTGAAGGGTTACACAAGTAATGTTTTGCCCAGAATCTATAATCTAAGTTGCAAGGATATTTAACATTCAAAACTCATATCAAATGCATGCCCACAAACAGACACGTGTAAGTTCACGCTTACAAATGCTGAATATGCATCTACAAATTTTCAAACTTTAGCTGACCTTCGCTGAAATAGGGGTGACATTGGCAAAATTGAACCAAGTTCTTACAGCATAGGGGGTAAGCGTTTAACCAACGTATTAGTAAAGTAATTATTGGATTGTAGACATATTTCGTTAAATCAAAAGTAAGCTTATCTCTTGAAATAATTAATTTTCTATTTTACTATAACGAATTAAATTTCTGAAGAAAAAACCACAACTTTTTTTTTCACGATTTTGTTTACACCACCAACTCTCTTGCTATCATCTCAAGCTGTCATAAAATGTCCTGGGATTCGGCACAAGGTTCCAGAATGCAATCTGGACGCGGAGCGTTTAATCGGCCGACGATAGTAATGCCGAGCAGGCCGTTTAATGTGACGACCCTCGTAAAAATACATTTTTACTTCTGAGCACACTAATCTCCCTTTATCTGGAACCGATGATGAAGACATGAAATCGCTGCGACAGGATCGCATTATGAACAGAGCATTTTTTTAATGACACCAATTTGGTGGCGATAAATTTTATTGAATTCATCTTGAAGGAGCGTTATAACACGAGTGATTTTGTTTTTTCATTTTTTTGACAGATTAGGTATTGTTATGATTTTAGTTTTTTTTAATTTAACTGCGATTTTATTGATTTTAGAGGCATTAACTTTGTAATCGTTCATCTTAAGAGATAAAAAGAAAAACCACTTTGTATTCGATTACTGTGAGTATTTTATTTAATTAATACCACAACCGGTTTCGCAAACATCCGTTCGCATCATCAGGTGGATAATTAATTTGCACAATTTAAGATAACAGAGTACTTTTCTAGCTTATCAACTTCACGTCACAATATTTCAATCGACTCTCTGGCCCGCACTATTGCGGCTCTTATTTATACCGTTATTATGAACGTTTCTCGTGTATTCCGAATCTTCTGTAGTGGATTTTTCTACGCATACACCAACTAGCGTGCTTACGCTCATATAATAATACTCCTATAATGGATCATACTAGATCCAGATAGTTCGACACACACTGGCGTATACTCATAGTTCGTAAAAATATTTTTTTATTTAAAAATCTCCAATCGGATGAACCAAATTTAAAAACAAAAACTAAACGTTTGTCGTAAAAAACCCTCCCACACCATCTTGCTTGTACCCAGCAATTTTTAAACCGCCATACAGAATTGCTCTCACGTATTTACATGGTTGTTCAATGTCTCTACGTGCCCACAAAATAATACTCCAGCATGCTTTATTTCGTCCCACAATGAGTAATCTACCCAAATTTGTGCTGTTCAGTTCCACGACAATTCGCTCACAGACAACCCGTCTACAGACAGCTCATCCATGGACAAATCGGTCACCTGACAGTTCATCCGCACGACTTTTCAGTCAGCGACATTTCAATCACATGCAATTATTGGCCACAAATAGATCGTCCACATATACATCGGTCACGGGCACTTCGATCACATATTCAACAGACTCAGGACTGGGGTGACAAACCTTTAGAGGTGAAGTCTGCTCGACATTGGACAGGACACCGTTTTGCGACTGCGAGGATATCCAGGACTCGGCACATATCTCAGTTTGCCCTTTAATTGGTGAAAGATGCACACTGACGGACCTGCTTCAAGGAAACGACAATGCAGTGGCTGCCGCTGGTCACTGGAGATACTGAGCATAGGTGGTTCTGGACACGTCAAGTAAGTAAGTAATTTGATCAGAAGATATATGGTCCACATGATTTGTTTCAACTACGTTTCGGTCATATACAATATATGGTCCACAGACAGCCCGTAACGTAGCGTTACGTAGCGTAGCTACACATATAGTGTAACTTCTTGCCCCGTTTTTCCCGAAGTTTTTCACATGTGACGAGTGGAATCTATTTATTTTTACAGGTTACAGGACCAGCCCTACGCCAACTACTTCAGTTGAAGTGGGGGCTTGCCAGTTCCCAAGAGGGCTGATATTCATTTTTTGTGAAGGCTGAGTAAGCCTTACTGGTTTTTTATTTGAATTTTGATATCTGACACTATCGGTGGGATTCAAACTCGAGCTTTTGGCATGGAATGCAAGCACTCTATCAACTTAGCTATCAACCTGACTTATCCACATACGTCACTCAAAACTACAATCAATTAAAACTTCAGTGATACAAGGTTTTTGGAGGGGAATTTTTCACAGAGCTGTCTGAGGACCTATATCGTATGTGACCGATGATGATGATGATGATGGATGATTTCTTTCCTGTGGCGCCATTTAATGGTCCAGGACCATCTCAAGGGCGCCATGGCTTCTGGAGAAAAGTAGTGTCTTCAGTTCCTTTCTGAAGGTGGTGGTAGGCTGGTTCGCGCGAACACCGATGGGCAAATTATTCCAGGCAACCGGCCCGGCCACCGCAAAGCTTCTGTCTGCAAAATTTGATGTGTTCGCTCTATTGGGCACTATAACCTTGTTGACAACAGTAAGGGCAGAGCGTAGTGTCGAAATGTCGTGCGAAAGAACTGTCGTATTACCAATTTGTTCACGGATGAGCTGTATGTAGACTAGTTACATGTGACCAATGCCCGACCTGCTGTTGACCGACAAGTCGTTTGTTCGATTTATCCATGGACATGGACGATTTATGCGGACTAGTTATTTGTGAAAATGCTTCGGATCTCTTGGCGTGATCGAGTCACCAATAAAGAAGTCCTCCAACGAATGCGCACTACAAAGGAGCTCCTGCCTACCATTAAGCAGAGAAAGCTTATGTACTTCGGTCACATTATGAGAAATGAGAAGTACCGTCTCCTTCATCTTATAATTCAGAGTAAGATTGAGGGGAGAAGATCTCAGGGACGCCGAAGGACATCGTGGCTGAAGAACCTGCGACAGTCCCTGTTTCGAGCCGCAGCATCAAAAATCAAAATAGCTATGATGATCGCCGATCTTCGTTAGAAGTGGCACAAGAAGAAGAAGAAGTTATCTGTGACAAAGTTGTCAATGACCAACAAGTCGTGTGTCCGATTTATCCATGGACGAACTGCCTGTGGACGAGTTATCTTTTGCCTATGTGTCGTGACAAGATGTTTTTTTACCCAGCTTTTTTTTCTGTCCAAGTTTGCCTACAAAAAAAATACACATACGCATTTGTTGGCGGCGTACGTGCAGAGAATTTCTGAATACGTAAAACAATAAGGGATGTTGGCTGAAATTACCCGGATGGGCGGAATGGGCAAACTTTACCCCATCTCTGGGTAAAGATTTCGTGTATACAAACTTGAGATTATTTCGTTGTCTGGCGTCGCAAAGGAACGCTTTACCTTTCCCAGAACTGCATATTGCTTGCTAATGGAATCTTTCTGCTTTGCTATGTGGAACAAGAAAGAATGGAAATCTTTCCGGTTTGTTTTTTTTTTTTCTTTTTGTCTGGATTGCTTACTTGACTGTTTGTTGAAATGAAATTGAATTGTATCAGATTTTTAGTATAATGTGTTTTTTTTTAATTTTTATACAATTTGTAGGTATTACAATTTTTTTTTAACACAGAATTCATGAATGTTCAATGAAATTTATATGTTTACCATTGTAGAAGATGTATGTAACGTTGAAGCCGACGTCGAAGTTTTGGGAAAGAGGGCACCATGGAGGGAAGCAGCACAAGTCAGGGAGTCCTGGAGAATTGTGGTGCGGGAGTCCCTGAGCCTTCAAGGCTTATGAGCCGAAAAAATTGAATTAAAGTAAAAAATAAAAAAGCCTACTTGACTTAATATCACTTAAAATATCACTTTTGATTTCAGTTTATTGGCATAAGGTAGATTTTAATTGTATAAAAATAAATGCAATAACGTTCTGAATTCTATAAAAAGAGGTGAAAAAAAATCAGATCCACAAGTTTATTCCTTTATATTATCAAAAAACTATAATCATTTTGAACAAGCATATTTTCAATTGATGCAATTTTTTAATCAAGCCATCATTCAACTACTTTTTCCAAATATCATAATGATCATACAACCATATTTAGAGGGCTCTTGAGGTGTGACACACACAAAAACAGCGCTCACCAAATAAATCATCCTAATATTATTTATATAATTATATCTAATCTAATCTAATCTAATCTAAGCTGCAAGGATATATATCATTTAAGATTTATATTAAGTGCATTCCCACAAGAAGACATGTATAATTTCGCGTTAACACATGCCGCATGTGGATCTACATTACAAGAACCCATCTCAAATGAACATAAGCCCTGCAACTCTTGCCGTCCTTCCTTGAGACAGGGGTGACATTGGCAAAGTGAACCATTTTTCCACAGTATGGGTGGTCAGCCGCATACCAACCTATAAGTCAAGGAATTATATAATCAAATGAATTATACATAGCTTGTTAATAGAGTCTTAAGTTGTTAGTACCAATCAGGGTTCTAGCTGAAAAAATAAATTCTAATTTAATTTTTGTAGTCTTTACTTTCTCTCTAAATTAACAAGTTACGAAATTTTCTCTCATCTGAAATTTTAGTTAAAATCACGTTTTAAAAATTAAACCAAAACACGAGAAAATACTTTCAAAATATTATATTTTCCTAAGGACATAACGAGTTTAAATTTTCCCTAAAGTAACACTTCAAACGTTTTGGCTTCGTTTAGGGACCATTCAATATTTTTTTTATGTCTTTTACGCCAAGTATAAGGGGGATTTGAGACCCAAACAACTTTGGCTGTTCAAAAAAATAAATATACGGTTGTCTTTATATATATTTAAAAACAATGAAAATATTTTTTTTATTTTTTTTTTCCTTCAAGTCAGCTGGAAATATGCAAAAAACCAATTTAAAAAGGCTCATTTTCCAAGGCGACTCACGTTTCTTTTCTTAATATTTCAAAACCAAATATACAATTTAATGATAGAGTATGTATTCAGCTAAATTACCACGACTTCCGAAAATTCATTACTTACTTAGTTACTGAGTTATTAATTTTTTTGAAAACGTATTTACGTAAGTTTTTTTCGTACGCGTTTTAAGTTCCTCCGAGTAATTTTCCGCAAACATCACATCGCGATTAAATGAAAGAAGTGTTTTTAATTATTTTCGTAAAAGTTTCATTTCTTTAACTTAAACACCTAATTTTTAAATAATTATTGTAATTCTCTATTTGTTTATTGTTTTATTTGTTACACAGATGGCGCTGGTGTCCCCAATTGCGATATTTTGGCCAACAGTGAGGATAAAACAGTTTACTTCATGTCCGACCAATGGGCTCATGTATAAATACATCAGCTGTATATGTATAAAAATTCCGAGCCATGTCGTATAGACACTGCAACAATATAACTATACGAGGCATGGACACAGTCGGCCATATGCAAAAATACTCAACAAACGTTTGACTATTTTGATCATATCATCAAAGTCAAAAACGAGTTGCGGACATAATATAAAATTTGAATGGGAATGGAAAAAAGGCGATTTTGTTTTATTTTTTAATTACATCGCCACTTAAAATGCTTTTTGCAGTTTTTTTTTGAATTTCGATACGCTTTTCATTTACTTTACTCTGATAATTTTAGAATTCAGTAGAGATCACCAGTTTTTATGAAAAAGCTGAAAATCATTAGGGGACACACGCACAAGACAAAAGGTACAGATTTCGACGGCGATACCCTTATATTAGGTTTCCAAGCTCCCAATGGGCCTGAATGGAAGGTTGTGAGTTCGAATCCCGGCGGAGCACAAAAAATATTCCATTTATATTTTCAAATTTGCTCTTCGCTGGGTTGAAAAATTCATACACCTTTACCAATGACCGGTCACCTAAGGTCCATCCAGCTTTACAGCAACTGGGTCTTGCTTGACAACTGGCGCTTTGTAGCGACGACGACCAAGCTCGTAAAATGGTCGATCGCTCAATTGGTAGAATGCTTGCATTCCATGCCAAGAGCAAGGGTTCGATCAGCCTTGACAAGAAATGAGAACCAGCCCCCTCGGGAGCTGAAAAACCCCCACTTCAACTGAAGTGGTTGGTGTAAATCTGGCCCCCTTACCTGTAAAAATAAAAAGGTTCGGAATCGCCACATGGGACAACGCAGGCAAGAAGTTACACAATATGTGTAGCTTAGTTTCGTTCTGTGCTCCACCGAAAATTGAACTTATGACCTTCCGATTATGAGTTGGAAGCGTAACCACTAGACTACAGACCGATCTTTTGCACGCATTTGAAAAAAAATTACGAATTCTAAGATTATAATATTATCAATGAATATTATAAATAAAAATGGAATTCAAGTTTTTACCCGAAGAAATAAGAAATATTATTATGTATTATTGTATAACAAGTAGGTACGTACCTACCTTTTGTAGTATTTTGGCATCCAGTTCGTGTGTCTCCATACTATAATATTATTTGTGATGCAGGTGTTCAACTATTTAAGTAGGGCTGTCAAAAATATATTGTCTTCATGCGTAAAATTAATTTAAAAATATTTTTTCGTTACTGTGGCTTAGCTTAAAATCTATAATCTATAAAGCCCTATTGCCATTTAAGTGCGGCACATATTAAATGCATAACCTCTCATGTTGTACAATAATAGTAAAAAATATAATATTAGGATGATTTATTCGATGAGCGCTGTTTTTGTGTGAATCACACCCTCCCTCCCTCGAGCCCTCTGCGAGCTTGGTCGTCGCTGTAGAAAGCTCCAATTCTCATGCAAGACCCAGTTGTTGAAAGGCCGGATCGATTTATTGTGACGGACCTTTGACAAAGACAGATTAATTTTGCAACCCAACGAAGCGCAAATTTTAAAAATGATATCTTTTTTTGTGCTCCGCCGGAATTCGAACCCACTTTTTTCCAATCTGGATTCAAAGTTGTGACCACTAGACTGCGGACCGGTGTGCCTTTTTATGTGTAGGTTCCTACAAAATAAATCAAATCTCACATGAACATGAACTTAGCAACTCTTAACGCCGTGTTTTAAAATCGGGGTGGCAATTGCAAAAGTGAACCAAGTTTGTTTCAGTATGGGGGTCAGCCTCATACCAAACAACTAGTAAAGATTAATAGATAAAGGCATTATTTTCTCTAAACTTACTCATTTGATCTCTCTTTAAATAATATTAATTTATGTTGACAGACTGCATTTGCGTCAACCCTTGTGAGTGATAAAAAATATGTGCATGTGGTTTGTGTAGCGGCGAAAAAACACACACTGCAATGTTTTTTTTTGTATATTGATGGGATAGCTGAATGGAAGGTTGTGGGTTCGATTCCCGGTGGAGCAAAAAAAAAACATCTATATTTTCAAATTTGCTCGGCTGGGTTGAAAATTCATAAACCTTGACCAAAGACCGGTCATCAAAACGTACGCTTAATAATAAAGAGCAATAACTCAAAAAATAAGAATGTTGGGAAATCACGTTTGAAGTTCAGACAGCCAGTACAACTTGTATGGGATGAAAAAGGCGACCGATTTTTTATCTCGGTCATATTCGTCCAAATTTAACGGCTGTCGCATTCTACTTATTCTTCTCGCATTGTTCTTGCGTTTTATTATAAAATCTCGACTTTCCCAATTTTTTAGTTATTGCTCTGTATTATTAAACGTGCGAAAAGGTCTATCCAGCCTCACAGCCGTAGCTAGGGGGGGGGGGGGGGGGGAGGCATTGTGGGGCAATGCCCTACCTTAAAAATACCAAAAACTAAGACAAATTATTATAATTAAATTGTTTGTTCATAGCTTGAGATAAAAAAAATGTAGAAATTAACCAAACTTTACGCAGATCAGTTTAAACAAAATCAGTTGATCTGAACGAAGTTCTTCGCATTTTTAATAACATGGGGAATCGTAAAACTCAGATGTTTTAAATATTTTTATTATTATGTTAATGGAGAGATTTCACATTTTTTTTTTTAAATATTTTTGGCTAACCAAATAATTTGTACTTACGTGTTTTTTTTTTCAAAATTCTCATTACTTTATTATTTTGTGGGAAAACAAAAAATCACCATGTACATCACTGACCCGTGCTTCGAGGGCAGATATTATGATATTTTTTTACTTCCGCCCTACTTGTAACCAATGCTGCCCTACATCAAATTCGACTCTAGCTACAGCCCTGTCCAGCCTTACAGCAACTGGGTCTTTCTTGAGAATTGGCGCTTTCTAGAGCGACGACCAAGCTCGCAGAGGGCTCTTGAGGTGTGATACACATAAAAACAGCACTCACCAAATAAATCAGCCTATTTTTTACTTTTTTAAATAACATCGATTTGGAGCTCCCTACGTTTGACAGTATGCCACAGACCGGATAGCAGACAGAGTGCAAAATATCTATGTATTGGTAGGGTCTGGTCGTCTTAGTGTGGAATTGTAGAAAAAATATGATTATTTTTGTTAGCACATCTGCCGGAACACAGTGAAAGTTAAACATTATAAAAAAGTGCTGACCTTATTTAGTTACGACATTTATCAACAGATTACGAATTTTACGATTTGTTACGAATTCCGTGTATCTATAACTTGCCGCTATCGCGTTTGGTAAAAAAATAATGTAAAGTAAAACGGCAACTGATCGAGCTGATTTAGTTTTTGTAGGTTTTTTTGCTAACTTTAAGTCTGAGTTTAAATGGTACGTAGAAAACATGATGTAATAAAGACATAACGGCGAAACAGTAAAAATGTCTTGTATTTCTATACAGTTGACCTCTTAAATGGGAATTTTCTGTTCAAAAACTATTTCAAAAACATTTAGGACAAAAAGTTATTTGTACAAGAAAATCTGCATTGTTTAAGCTGCAGTAGCCATAACGTATTTCCTAAGTAGATTACAAGAAAAATGTATTAATTGGCATTAGAATTCCTTGACTTGACTTGAGGTTGGTATGACGCTGACTACCAAAACTGTAAAAAATGTTTCACTTTGCCAATGTCACCCCTGTTTCAAGGGATGTCGGCCAAAGTTGCAGGGTTCATGTTCATCCCAATTTTTCCCGAAGCAAGGGTGGAATTGTCAAAATTGAACCTTTTTATATTCTAAATCTAAGCTTCAAAGATATACATCATTTAAGAATCATATTAAACGCATTCCCACAAAGCAGACATGTATAATTTCGCGCTAGCACATGCCGCATGTGGACCTACAATATAAAAACCCAATCTCAAATGAACATAAGCCCTGCAACTCTTGCCGTTTTTATATTCTAATCTAATCTAATCTAATCTAAGTTGCAAAGATATGTTACATTGGAGATTTACATTAGGTACATGCATTCTCACAACCAGACACGTACAAGTTCGCGCTTGCACATGCCTCATGTGAACCTACAACATAAAAACCAAATCTCAAATGGACATACACCCTGCAACTCTTGCCGTCCTTCCCTGAGACAGGGGTGACATTGGCAAAGTGAACCATTTTTACAGCATGGGTGGTCAGCCGCATACCAACCTATAAGTCAAGGAACACACACACACGACAAATTACATTTTATACATCACTAAATAATAATATCCAAATACAAAATATCCATTTACAAATAAAACAAATTCCAATTTAATAAACCCTAGCCGCCAACATTACAGATCAACCGCCATTTCTTTCTGTCCTTACATACTTCTTTCATTTCCTCCAGAGTCATAATTTTCTTCATACAGGCTCTTCTTTTATTATGACTCTGGATATTTTATCATTACTCTTCTTTCAAATTCACCGGTCATTCTTCCATCTTTTTCAAACTTACTTCCCAGATATACAAACTCATTTACGACATCAACATTCATTCCATTAATTTTAAATTCATAATTCATACTTTCATCATCTCTTTCAAAAATCAATACTTTCGTCTTACTTGCATTCAACTTCAGATGGTTACCTAACAAAGCTTCATTCAATCTAGAGAGCATTGTTTGCAATTCCACTGCTGAATCAGATACAAGAACTGCATCATCTGCATACAGTAGAACACTCACTTTGCTCTCTCCTATCATCAATCCACAATCATTAAGTCTAGCATCTCTGACACACTTGTCCATGACTATGTTAAATAGCCATGGACTCATCACACATCCTTGCCTCACACCCTTATAAACTTCAAACCACTCGCTATACTCACCATCAATACGAACACATGCCTTACTATTTTCATAGTTGGCATGCACCGCACCTAGGAGAGCTCCATTCACTCCGTATGCTTTCAAAACATTCCATAACATACCTCTGTCTACTAAGTCAAAAGCCTTTTCCAGATCTACAAAGGCCGTGAACAGCTTCCGCCTCACCGACAATTGTTTTTCAACAAGTTGTCGTAGAGTAAAAATCTGATCAACACAGCCTCTACCGGCCATAAATCCGGACTGTATATCGGAAATCCTTTCACTAGTAGTCTAAATATTCATAAAATAATTTCGTATCTTTTTAAATTCGTATTTTTCTAACGATGAATATTACGATGAATATATTTTTTTGCATAGGAAATTTTTGACTTTTTTTGTATAGATTTCTTTGTAAGGTTTTTGTTCTTTTTTATATTTAAATGTAATTTATTATTCATATTCCTTGACTTATAGGTTGGTATGAGGCTGACCACCCATACTGTAAAAAATGGTTCACTTTGCCAATGTCACCCCTGTTTCAGGGAAGGTCGGCAAAAGTTGTGGGGCTTATGTTCATTTGAGGTTTGGATTTTATTTGTAAGTACACATTCAGCATTTGTAAGCGCGAACTACACTTGTTGGTTTGTGGGCATACATCTGAGAGCTTTAAATGAATATATCCTTGCAACTTAGATTATAGATTATAGATTATAGATGAGAACGATTAAAAGTTATTACCTCTTTTTCAATAAAGTCGATAAACTTTTTTTCATTTCAAGTCAAACGGTGAGATAGAGAGAGAGAGAGATTTCACTTATCCGTTCGAGATAAATCGACGACTTCCCACATATCTCACTAGATGGCATCGTTTGTTACCGAAGCGGATAACATTCTTTCCGAAGATAGACTTAGCCGTGACTCGAACCGTTCAATTGATTTCATCTTTTCCTCATTGTTATCTTTCCTTTTCCATTTCTCGATCGAATGCCTTTATACAACTCGGATTATAGCTTTTATCTTTATTTTTGTCCTTTGAAAAAGATTTTTAACTCTGTAAGATGGAATTTAACAAAAATTATTGCTTTTGTATAGCAATGAATGTAATTTGGTGTGTATGTTCCTTGACTTATTGGTTGGTATGCGGCTGACCACACATGCTGTAGAAAATGGTTCACTTTTCCAATGTGCCAATGAAGGTTGGCAAAAGCTGTAGGGTGTATTTTCATTTGAGATTTGGGTTTTTATGTTGTAGGTTCACATGCTGCATGTGGAAGCCCGAATTTTTACATGTCTGCTTGTGAAAATGCATACATACCATATCTTTGCAACTTTGATTAGATCGCATTAAGCATTGTGCACTGATCAGACGCTTTTGGTCATAGCGCCGACGATTATAATAGTAATATTAGGATGATTTATTTGGTGAGCGCTGTTTTTGTGTGTATCACACCTCAAGAGCCCTCTGCGAGCTTGGTCGTCGCTGTAGAAAGCGAAAATTCTCAAGCATTACCCAGTAGTTGTAAGGTTGGATGGAAGTTTCAGTGACCGGTCTTTGGTAAAGGTTTATGAATTTTTCAACCCAGCGAAGAGCACATTTGGAAATATAAATGGTATATTTTTGGGCTCAGCCGGGATTTGAATCCACAACCTTCCATTTACGAGGCCAAAGTATTGCCACTGGACTACGGACCGGCCCAAGACGATGTCATCCTATATCATTTTAAAAATAATAAAATTCATTTTACGTTGTCTTTTTTTAATAATAAATTTAAATTAAAAACATGACTGTTCATTTTTAATAAACTTCCATTGTATAAAATATCCACAAATTAACAAAAAGGGTTTATCAATGCTGACGTAAAATTAATTAACTCTAGGTAAAATTCTGTAATCAATTTTTAATTAATATTTTACAAAACAATAACGGCGATGACAGTTTTTCATGCACTTTATAAAAAGGCAAAATTACTCGGGAGACAAAAGCGTAGACAATGCAACCGTAAGCGTAGAAGCGTAGAGGCTATTTTTACGTAGAAGCTATAATGCTTCGCTTGCGACAATCATCTACGGGTATAAAATATAAAATAATGGAGACGATAGTCAATTTATTGAGAAAAGTTTTAATTGAAATTTTTCAAACAGGCGCAAAGGTGAGAGATAAGAATACCTGGATTTTAGTTTGAAAGTTTTGAACGAAATTTTGTTAAATATTGAATGGCAGTATCCTTGAAAAAGACCTCGTATAATAAAGGACTCTAAATTTTAATCATTTAGAAGTTTTAGAAATGTAGAGTTTCCAATTAAAAAATCATTGTTTTTTTAAATTATATTTTTTATGGTTTGTGTAGAAAATTCTTTGTTTCTCTCTATCAATTGTATTTTTTATTATATTCCTTGACTTATAGGTTGGTATGAGGCCGACCACCCATACTGTAAAAAATGGTTCACTTTGCCAATGTCACCCCTGTTTCAGGGAAGGTCGGCAAAAGTTGTGGGGCTTATGTTCATTTGAGGTTTGGATTTTATTTGTAAGTACACATTCAGCATTTGTAAGCGCGAATTACACTTGTTGGTTTGTGGGCATACATCTGAGAGCTTTAAATGAATATATCCTTGCAACTTAGATTATAGATAGATTATAGATGCAATGAACATGTGTTAAGCTTAAAAGACTCATAAACCGACAAGTTGTTTTCAGTTTCTAAAAACTGTATAAGCTTAAAAACAGCTCTTTCTCCCTTTTCATATTTCTCTTATTCTTTCTCTTTGTCCGTCTTTTTGTATGCGTAATCTTAACGACAAAATGCGACCATAAAGAACACCTCAGCACGATGATATTCTCATTTGGCAAAAAGTTACACATGTCCTAAAAGTTTTCGTCGAAGCAAAAGTTGCTCAAAAAGCTGTAGACTGTAGCGTTAACCCTTTCAAGGTCGTCTACCTGTTTCAGCACTTTGCTTTCAAACAATAAAAAGAATAAAAGCTTTAAAAATATGACAAGAGATCACACAAATCTGGTAAAATATGACTGAAATAAAAAAGCTTTTGTAAATAACAATCAACACAGAAAATACATTGAAACTTTCACGGCCGGTTTTTGTTGACACAACAATCACTTTATTCGGGCTATGTAGCCGTGGTCTTGTTGATTCTTTCCGGACAGTTTCGCCCATTGCTACGATGGGCATTATCAGCGGTTGGCTAGTCGCTGTGATCTTCTTACAGGATCTGGATCTTGTGAAAAGTGATTGTTATGTCAACACAGAAAAAAGTTATTATTTTTATAATAATTAAAAGTTTAATGGTGTGTGTATTGGCATTATTATAAGGCCATTACTCTTATAAGATAAATGGTAGATATGATAGAATATTATAATTGAATCTTTCGAAAACCAATGCGTATTTCTTTTACAACATAAAGTTTCGAAATCAGTTATTTTTTTCTAATTTTACTTATTATTTCTTAAAACGCAAATAAAAAACTTTATATTTTTCAAACAACAGTATACAAACTATAAAAAAACACAAGATTGAATATGTTATTCATTGTTTTAAATTGAAAGTGCTTTTGAATATCAAACCCACAAAAATTCAAATACAAACTCTTATTGTGGCTTTTACTTTTTCTTCAAGCGCTTGTATTTTGTCCTGCATTGTTTAAATACACAAAAGCCTTTCAAAAAAACATTCCTTGAGTTATGGACCGCGAAAGGTTAAAAAGCTCTAAACTGAAATGTACCATTAACACGGCGGGATGACGTCATTTTTGTTTGCGCGCGGTAGTTCCGCTATGTGTGTGGCGTCCGGCTTAGGAGAGAGCTTTAATGTAGACAATACAGGCTGCGGAAAACCTCTCTTTTCACGGCAGTTATAGACAACTTTAGTTGCGTACGTGGCAGAGCTTTTTCTTGTTAATATCTAATCTAATCTTATCTAATCTTATGTAAGTTGCAAATATATGTTACATTGGAGATTCACATTACATGCATTCCCACAACCAAGACACGTACAAGTTCGCGCTTGCACGTGCCTCATGTGAGCCTACAACATAAAAACCAATCTCAAATGGACATACACCCTGCAACTCTTGCCGTCCTTTCCTGTAACAGGGGTGACATTGGCAAAGTGAACCATTTTTACAGCATGGGTGGGCATTTTTACAGCAATAAAAAAAACAATAATTTATTTTTACAGAATTTAGTCTTCACAATTTACTTTACAACTTGACAATCACTTTTTATTGGTGTTAAAAAAAAAGATAAGGCTGATTTATTTGGCGAGCGCTGTTTTTGTGTGTATCACACCACAAGAGCCCTCTGCGAGCTTGGTCGTCGCTGTAGAAAGCGCCAATTCTCAAGCAAGACCCAGTTGTTGTAAGGCTGGATGGACCTTTTGATGACCGGTCCTTGGTAAAGGTTTATGAATTTTTCAACCCAGCGAAGAGCAAATTTGAAAATATAAATGGTATATTTTTTGTGCCCCGCCGGGATTAGAACCCACGACCTTCCAGTTACGAGTCCGAAGTGTTACCACTTGGACTACGGACCGGTTACTCAGCAAATTGCTTTTTTGAGACTAAGCTTTGTTTTATTCTACTATTATTTTTATTTCAATTTGTTACAAAAACAAACAAAATAAACGAGTTGACCGGTTTCGGCCTCTAGGTCATCTTCAGAGTAACAGAGTAAGTTACTGACATTTATATTAATTGTTAAAACTGTCTAAACAAAACTTAATTTAAATCGGATATTTAACGAACCGTTTAGAGAGAACTTACATCATTCTCGACGTTTCGTCAGCGACGTAGCCCACGTCTTCAGGAGAACATCCTCTCTGCACGACGACTGAGGATGTTACTTATTTTATTCAATCACACACCGCATAAGTAGGTACTTAACATTTACTTAACAAAGTATTCAAATATCCACAAACAAGCAGTGGGTAAATGCACCGAGCGCTGTATTCAAAGTTCAGCCTAACTGTTCCTTTCGCATAGCGGGGCTTAGCCTAAAATAATAGGCGTTGGTATTAAATGGCCGCTACGGAGATCGGATCCCAGCTAGTACCCAAACTGAGTACAAATCTACATTTAAACATATCGAAAAAATAGTATAGAAACTTGTACAGCGCCTTAAAGTTTCAGTGCATTTTCGTGAAACGGTTTGGTTTAGTTTAAACGTAGAGTTTGCTACTGGGGGTACAGTTGAAAACTCATAAACAGCCTCGGTCCCTCTCATATACCCCACCAGAGGGGATTTTCATCCCCTGTTCTACCCTCCCTGATATATTAGCTTTGTAACATGCCAAAACTCGACTTCAACTGCGAGGAAAGCCTAACGTGTATGGACGCTGTAGGATTCTGAGAGGTGAAACGATGTGTATGTCAGTAGCATTTTTTTTATAAATAGTTTTACGAACTTTAAGTACCTACGTGCGTCAGTATAAGTACAATAGTGTGTGCAGAACAGTCCAGTATGATATGTAAAGAAAGAGACATAGAACGGCGGTCTAGTAAGAGCGAGATGTCGAATGATCTGGAATATGCAAGAAAGGTATATTTTGTACAAATATAAAGACTTTTGTAGGGTGTGTGTATTCACACAGTGAAAATTCATTTTATTTAAAAAAAAAAAAAAAATTCACAATAATATTTTCTACCTCAAGCACTTTCGACCTTCAATACTCAGGTCTCTTGACTCTTGATAATGATCTGAGTATTGAAGGTCGAAAGCACTTGAGGTAGAAAATATTATTGTGAAAATAAAACTACGTTTTAGAAAAAAATAAGTTTATTTTTACAAAAAATATACATATGTATCTATATGACCTGATGATGACTGAATAGTCGAAAACGTTAGTAGTATAATTTAAAATTTATTTTTTTAATTATCTTATATTTTTGAAATTAAAAACAGTGATTAAAAGTTAAAAGTGTTATTTATTTGAATAACAAACTAAACCGAAAACATTAATTTTCACAGTGTTAATACACAAACCATAAAAAATATAAAATATAAAGGTACTGCAATGGTGCGGAGGCGAATTAGTCGCTTCAAGCATTTTGCCGTGAAGACCAATGAGCAGAGATTATCAATTGTTGTTAATAGTGAACAAACCGTGTAAAATAAATTGTGTTGAAATTAATAATAAATGCAGTTTAATTAAAATACAACCCCAGTAAAATCAAAACACTATCTTACCTAATATATTATGTATGTAGTTAATGCGTTTCATTTTTGGCAGGTGACATTAGCAAAGTTAACCATTTCCAACAGCATGAATAATAATCAGACACATACCAACCTATTGGTCAAGGAACATATTTTTTTTTTGGAAATCACAAATAACATGCTTAGGTCCGGTATTTTCAAAGTTAGCTTACATGACTTTAACCTAATATAAAAAGACTACCCACACGATTGACATGCGTGCGTCCTTTTTCCTCCGGTATAAAGTCGCTATGCTAACGTTGAAGGTACCAGGCCTTAGACATCAAAACAGATCCAGAACACAAAATTATAATTTAAAAACCGTAGTCAAAACCTATGTACATATGTTTAAATACCTTTGCAACATAAAATACAGTTTATGGATTTACATAGATTTTTTCTTTTTAATACCACGTTGAACTATCTGTAGCGGCTTCCCGAATCCTGCACCTAAAATACCATCAATGCGTTATGATAATGCGGGACAACTAGGAACAATAAAATAACAACTCCGTTCTACTACCGACACAGCTACATGGTATTCTGGGAATGCCCTACATACTTAATAAGGTTTTATTATACACTATAGATATCAACATTAATATTTTAGAGTTAGATAAAGTTACGCACATTCTTCATGCAAAATAGTGTTACGAACTATGAGTTTGTGTTTACATGTATCTACGTTTGTACGCCTAAGCGCGATGGTGTGTGTTGAAAAAATCCATTATAAAAGTATGTGGAATAATCTAGAGCATGCAAGAATCGTCTCTTTCGTACATATATAAACGAGCCGCAATGGTGAGAATCTCAGTACATTGTAAACAGATATTGTGCAAAATAAATCTCGAAAAATAAATAAATAAAATCATAATACACTATAGATATCAACATAACCTTAGAGCTAGATAAAGTTACGCATATTCTTGATACAAGATATAGACAAAAAATGGACGGATATATTCATATTTTTAGGTTTCATTTCAAGTAAAAAAAAACAGATACTTAAAATAATTTTATCGGTTATTTTTAAATAAGCTGCGATTATTTATTTAAAAAGATAAATTTTGCACAATACCGGTTTACAATGTACGTACTGATTACTTTTCTTGCTCTAGATTTATCAACTTCGCGTCACAATGATTCAAGCGACCTGGCTCTCCGCATCATCGTGGCTCATACATATTTATGAACTTCATATGGACGGCTCACATACGAATTCATACCTTCGTAACAGTAATAATAATAATCGGGTGATTTATTTAGTGAACGCTGATTTTGTATTAATCTTCTCGATTGGAATTTTCTTAAGTTCACTTTAGTTCTCTTAAGACGAACAGATAAAGTCCAATAGTGCCTAGGTATTGAGACTAAATAAAGCATGAAAAAAAACCCTTTTCGTTGCCATCCTCTTGAGATGCAAAAAAGAAGAAGGCATCCATGAGCCGCTTCACATCCCTGAAGAATGAAGTTCTTGGGTCACCTCTTGGCCCACATGCGCCATGTTTAAGGGATTACTTACACGTGTCTGCTTATTGGATTGCATTTAATATGGATCTCAAACGTAGTGAATCTTGGATTATAGATAGATATTTGTCTAAGCATTACGGAATTACAAAAATATATATTGTCACCCCTGTTTCAGGGAATGTCGGCAAGAGTTGCAGGACTTATGTTCATTTGAGGTTTGGATTTTATTTGTAAGTACACAATCAGCATTTGTAAGCGCGAACTACACGTGTTTGTTTGTGGGCATACATCTGAGAGCTTTGAATGAATATATCCTTGCAACTTAGATTATAGATTATAGATCCAGTCCGTAGTTCAGTGGTAACACTTCGGACTCTGAATGGAAGGTTGTGGTTTCGAATCCTGGCGGAGCTGAAACAGATACCATTTCTATTTTTAATTTTGCTCTTTGCTCGGTTGAAAAATTCATAAACCTTTACCAATGACCGGTCACCAAAAAGCCCATCCAGCCTTACAGCAACTGGGTCTTGCCTTAGAATTGGCGCTTGTAGCGACGACGACCAAGCTCGTAAAAAGGTCGATAGCTCAATTGGTAGAATGCTTGCATTCCATGCCGAGAGCAAAGGGTTGATATCAAGGTGGGCTCGGCTTCACAAGAAATGAGAACCAGCCCACCTCGGGAGCTGGAAAACCCCCACTTCAGCTCAAAGTGGTTGGTGTGAGGCCTGTCCTTAATCTAATTTAATCTAATCTAAGTTGCAAACATATGTTACATTGGAGATTCACATTACATGCATCCTCACAACCAGACACGTGCAAGTTCGCGCTTGCACATGCCTAATGGGAACCTACAACATAAAAACCAAATCTCAAATGGACATACACCCTGCAACTCTTGCCGTCCTTCCTTGTAACAGGGGTGACATTGGCAAAGTGAACCACTTTTACAGCATGGGTGGTCAGCCGCATACCAACCTATAAGTCCAACCCTTACCTAATCTAATCTAATCTAAGCTGCAAAGATATATATCATTTAAGATTTATATTAAAAGCATTCCCACAAGCAGATATGTATAATTTTGCGCTAACACATGCCGCATGTGGACCTACAATATAAAAACCCAATCTCAAATGAACAAAAGCCTTGCAACTCTTGCCGTCCTTCCTCTATATATTCCGTCTATAAAAATAAATAGTTCCCAAATCACCACATGCGACCCCTTTGGGAATAACGCATGCAAGAAGTTACACTATATGTGTAGCTTAGTTGTTTTTTTTTTTTTAATAAAATAAAAAATATGGTTCTAGGTAGGTATAGAAAGTGAAAATGAAATTTAAAATCTGTTTCTCAATTGTTTTCTTCGTTATGAATTCATAAAAATAATAGAACGGCGCATGTTTTTCCCTCACAATGCCTCCTTTATTTCCTTTCATCAGCGGCCTAATCATAATCAAGTGTCGACTTCTGGAGCGGACAGATCATCCGAGTGTTAAGAGGGAAAACTTATTACCGGATCAAATGCCAGATTTATCCGGCGAATTGCAGAAAATTTCCATCTCAGGGCACACGGAAACTATGTCCATTTTAAGAATAAGCAACAGAATTCAACAGCCATGAAGGCCAACCAAAATGTCAATGGAATAGGCTGCAATTGGTCGTCAATGCATGCACTCGCATGATTGCTGGTCAGTCAAAATTTACTCACATTACTCCTCTTCTCCAGAAGCTTCACTGGCTCCGTATCCCGGAGCGCATCGAGCTTAAAGTGTGCACGATGGTCCACAAAGCTCTATTTAGAAAATCACCCAAACATCTTGCTGGTCCAATCAAACCAGTCACCCTCGGCCAAAAAAAGCCCAACACTGCGCTCGGTTGAAACCAGAGAAAAATCAAAGATTGAAGAACCGATAAGAAGATTGAATACAATGTTTGGAGAGCGTGCATTGTCCGTTGCTGGTCCTCTGGCCTGGAACCGCCTGCCGCATCATGTGAGAGGGTGAGAGGACCATGAAAAGTTTCCCGGAACGCACTGAAGACAAGCAAATTCCTGGCATCATTTGCACCAGCGCACTTGGAGTGACTACATCACGAAACGGCGCTATAAAGAAATCATCAACTCATGATCAATCAACAAGGAAGGCTTGTATGCAGAAGGTTATGACTCTGGATTAAATGAAAGAAGAATGTAAGGACAGAAATAAATAGCGGTCGATCTAGGTCTAGGATTTTTAACTATTTTTACTTTCTTGCTATAGCCGAAGGCTATAAAGAAAGTTATGATTTGGTGTGAAAAAAAAATTTCGAGGTTTTCACGGAAATGAGTTGTCCTGGTGCAGGACATGCCAAAAAACACTATCTTTTAAAAACGTCCGTCTGTATGTATGTATGTATGTATGTATGTATGTATGTATGTATGTATGTATGTATGTATGTATGTATGTATGTATGTATGTATGTATGTATGTATGTGTGTGTGTCACTTTCCAAAGTATAAGACCTAGAGATACCAAATTTTGGCTACATCAACTTTTTTGGACATGTATTAAGTATGAATAACATGGCATTACACCAACTTGAAAATTCAAGATGGCTGCCATACAAAAAAAACATAAAATTGCACTTTTCTCATAAACGACTCCAAGAATTTTTCTTAAATTTTCAGAGTTGCCACTAATTAATTTTTAACTTAATAAATTAGTTATGACAACACTCTTACTAATCTGTGTCTATGGGCTGCCATATGAAAAAAACAAACGATTGTGATTTTCTCGAAAGTTAAGGGGTCAACAAAAATATAATGTTCTACAATATTATGGACAACATAAATTTGCACAAATTTACAAAAAAAAATTTTTGAAAAAATAAATATAAAGCACCGTTTACACGACCTGAAATTTTAAATCGAAAATATTACAAAAACCTATTAAAATGCAAGATATTTAAATTTGTTTTAGATTTGATAGAAAGAACAAGCTTATTAATTTAATTCGTAATCATTTTTTTTTTACTTTTTTGAGAATTCAAGATGGCTTCCGAAGAGCTGAAAATTTAAAATGCGATTTTCTCAAAAACGGCTCCGACGATTTTTCTTAAATTTTTTGTGAATCCATTTTTATAATAGTGCTATCTAATAATTATAATCATTTCTTCATCATAATCTCGGTTTAGGGAGTTGCCATATAAAAGAAAAAAATAATGGAAAAATTCTCGGCAGTTAGAGGGTTGATAAAAAAATAATGTAGCACAAATGTAAAACAATAATAATAACCTATATATTGCCATCATTATTTTTTCCAAAAAGTGAATCAAAAGTATAGCCGCCATACAAAGTGAAAATTTTCCATACAAAATGTATTAGCAATTTTCTTGGTAGTCAAAGGGTTAAAAATAGATAAAAGGCTGCGATTCTTGAAATTTTATAAATACCAATAATAATCAGTCGTTACTTTTTCAAAATATAACTAAAAAGTGTACCCACCATACAAAGTCCTAGTTTGCATACAGAAGGGTTTAATGACCATCTATAATAATCTAGAATATAAGTTGCAATGAAATATAAACATTCAAAACTAATATGAAATGCATGCCCACAAACAGGTACGTGTAAGTTCGCGCTTACGAATGCTGAATTTGTACTTACAAATTAAAACCAAATCTCAAATGAACATAAAACCTGCAACTCTTGCCGACCTTCCTTGAAACAGGGGTGACATTGACAAAGTGAATTATTTTTTACACTTTGGGAGGACTGAGAAATGCGAGAAAATTGAGATAAGACTGAATGAAAAAAGAGTGGAGGTCGTGAAAGAATTTGATTATCTGGGAAGCAAGTTTGAGTCGAATGCGAAATTGACGAAATAATTGGAAAAGCGCGCTAGTAGAGGAAGAAGTGTGATGGAAACGATTGGAAGAATTGCAAGAAATAGGAAACTTACGAAGAATAAGAGATCGGCGGTCCACAATGGCATATTGGTTGGTGGAAGTGAGGCTTAATGAATGTGAGCTGAGTAAAGTACGGTTGAAATGGCTTACCTGAGAGCAATGGCTGGAAAGACACTGAGTGATAGAGTACGTAATGCTTGAGTGATGAACGAGTGTGGTATAAAAGAGAATATGAGAATGAAAGTACAAAAAAGTACAATGAGATGGTTCAGACATCTTGAAAGAAAGGATGATGAACAACTAACGAAGAAAGTGTACAAAGGAAATGTCAGAGGAAAGCGCGGAAGGGGAAGGCTGAGGAAAGAATGGTTAGACCAAATAGGTGAGATTGCGAAAGAATGGATTCTGCAGAGTGAGAATAAGAGAAGAGTGTGTATGAAAAAGGTGATGAATATTGAGGAAATAAAAGTGGTTTGTTAGGGCAGAAAAAAGTGGAGGCGCATCTGCAGAGGTACCGGTCACCCCTAGTGGAACGGCGGCAGGATACAGTACAGTACAGTACAGAGGTCAGCTTCATACCAACCTATAAGTCAAGGATTTTTCTTGTGTAATTGGCGCTTTTTCCAGAGAAGACCAACCTTGCAGAGGGCTCTTGAGTTGTGATTCACACAAAACGGCGCTCACCAAATAAATCATCCAAATATTTTTTATTCACTTAATAATTTTAATGGCTTTATCCATATTGTACGAGCATGCAGGTACACACCGCGGTGGAATAAAATTGATTTATTATCGATATATTATATTTTCATTGAAACTGCATAAGCTGGTAGATGATTCTAGCTTTACATACGTCATACAGTGGGTTAATTTTTGCAAGAAAGTCGAGTACAGATTCTGTGCAATTTATTTAAATTTGAATCTGGTATTTGTAATTGTTCTAATATTTATTTATACTGATTATTATTTGTGAACAAAATCCTGTAAATAAACATAATTTTCGGTAACATAATGCATGCAATGTTTATTTTACGACGACCGATATAGTTTCATTCACAATTTTCCTTGCAGGTGAATTTTCTACAAATAAAAACATAATTTTCGAAGTTGTTTCACTTGTATTTTACGACCGCAATATCCCATTCAGCGGGACGATATTATTAAAAGGCGATGGGGGGGATGAAAAAAGAAGAAAACAGACCTGAAAACAGGTTAGGAGGGAGGAATAGGAGGGTGGGTACTGGGTAGTTTTGGTATATTATCGAAAAGTGAAGACATACCGCGGGCATAAAAGAAAATTGGGTGAAATATGGAACCGGCAGAAGAAAAATGTCAAGTGATCTCGAAATGAGATTGGGGGGTGGGGCGCGCAAGCTGTTTGCAAAGAATGAGAAAAAAATTCACCCATGACGAAACAAGAAAACGATACTCTACAATAATATTATTGCTCTGATGGGTGAAACGATACTGTTTATGATGTTATCTAGGAATTTATTTTTTTGTGTATTTTTGGAAATGCGTGGTTTTGCAACAGATGATAAATTTATCAGGTATTTTTAGAAAATGTTTTTTTTGTACATTAAATAATACTAAGGGCTTTACTCTTAGTTTTTGAACATCTGAATTGTCCTCCCAAATACAAGATTAAAGAAGAGAAACATTTTTTTGTACTGTATCTTTTTTCGTTGTATTAATTTATTGAACATCATGAACGTAAAACATAATTATAATGAAAATATTTTTAAACTTTCAAAGGTCACGCAAATATGGCAAACACAAAAATTCATTCTTACTTTAAGAATTACAAAAAAAAAATCAGAATAATAATAAAAAAGTGTCTATTGCTTTCCTATTTTTAAACATTTATTTTGTCAGATTTTTCGTTTGTACAACTTAACTTTAAAACAACAACAAAATACTTAATTGTATGTAATAAAACAAAATATTAACTCAAAATTTACACAATTTTTAGGAACATAAACAATAAAATGAAGCAACCAAAAATTCTTATTTTACTTTTACAAAATCACAAAAGAAAACTTGTATTTTAGTTTTTTAATATTTTCTAGGCTTTCGTGAAAAATGGAGCACTTAATTTTTCCCTTATAATGAGGAAACACCAGCGCGGTAGAAATCACGTAATTTTAATATTTCATCGCCTCGTTTTTGTGAGAAAAACAAAAAACAAAAAACACTGAAAATACTTAAAGTAAGCGACAGTGAAATATATTTCGATTAATGTGGCATTACAATTTGTGAGCGCGTACCCGGAAATGTACAATTTTTTTTTGGGCGTTTTTTTTCAAGTACACGTGTTTGAAATAATCAAGTTTTTTTGTCGTATTTTCAAAACATTTTTCTTTTACTGTGTAATTATGAGCAATTTTGTTTTTTTTATTTCTCCTGTAAATAAATATTGTGTTCGTTTTATCTTTTAATTAATGCAAGTGGGGTACGCGTGTTTTCACCAAGCTTTAAATTTTTGATTATTTCATATTTCGGTAGAACAGCGAAGAATAAAAGAATATAATAAACACTGTAAGGTGGAGCGTGAACTTTTTTTTGGGATTTTGATTTGGGCGGAGTGGGGTATTGGTGCTCCATAGAGATACGAACAAAGACACTTTTACAAGATTTCAATATTTTCAGTGGAAATTGTGCCACAAAGCCACTGAAAAAAACAAAAAAGTCCAAAAACAGGGGTTCAAATTAAAATCAGTAAAAAAAAAACTTTAAGTATTTTTACATATTTTATATATTAATATTATTTGTTGACTACCAACAAAAGAATAAAGTGAAACAGTTTACACAAATAACACAAGGTTTTTTTTTGAAAAATGGTTGAAAATACGGTAAATTTCTAAAAATTACTTAGTTTTGTATTCTCTCTTGGTATTGAAAATCGGCATAATTTTACAGGATTCCAACTTATTTTTTATCCATCCTTCCCGTCTTTCGGGGCCACATACAGCAGAGCACGCTTCAGTCACAAGTTTGATGCATCTTTCAGTTGCTTGAGTGTGACAGGGCATTTGGCGAAAGAGTATCAAAATCTGAGTTTCCACTATATCTGGATTGACGATGGCATCCTTCAATAATTCGGTGCTAATTTGTTTCAGGACTGGTGGTTCAGAAACTTTGTCCCATTCAATCAGGTCATAATATTGCTCTGCGTTGAAGTTCAAGCTTGGCACCTTGAAGACTCGGATAGGAGCGAACCCCGACGTTTATTCTCTGATCTTCACGATTCGCCTGACAGCTAGTTCTCGGATGTGGCTTCTCTCGTCGTTCAACATTGCAATTAGTACATTTTCGCAGTGACCTAAATAACCATTCCTTTGTATCACGGGGCCGACAATTTCTTGCAAGTGTGTTGGAAGATACCGAGTCAATTTAATGATTTCGTGTAGGTGTTTTGCCCCGTAAACGCACAAAGGTTTTGTTTAAATGTGGAACCACATCGGTGCGTAAACCTTCAAGACTTCAGTCACAGTCATCTGTTTTTCAGTCGGATTATTGGTAGAAATGTATAGCCTGAGAAGTGAGTTGGCTGTCGTCAACCAACGCGAATGACATATTTTTCCTGGAGACCTCTTAGCCAAGTTTTCATCACAATGTCCTGCACTAATCAGCTTGCAGCTTGACATGTTTCCAACAAATATAGCTGGTCTGTGCTTATATCCTCGCGAACTTTTGTAATGTCTGGCAGGTTGCACGTTATTGGTATAAAATCAACTACTGGGAGGTATTCGCAGTTTTTCAGCTGTTTTTCCAGCTGACCGCTGATGCTCTTGGGTCCTGTTGTCGTCCCATCGATAGATTCAAAAAGGTGACGCAAGCTCAATTCATTCGCATGTAACTGACACACTAGCCACTGGAGCGGTCGTTTAAATGTTTTTTCTATAAAGCGTATGATACCTGAATGAATTCCAGTATTAACGGCAGTACCGTCGCATCCGATGGCTGTGATTGTAGTTGTATCGATCGATTTCGCTACAAAATAAGCTAAAACTTTGTTGGCAATAGTTTTAGCATCGCTTGACTTGCATATAATGTGGCCAATGTATTGTGACCCAGGTTCTTTTAAAAGAGTGATGTGTTCTTCTACTACCAATATTCTGCGCTTGCCTTCCATGACAAACGTTTTATCCTTTCGTCCGTCAAACGAGATACAAATGGACTGCCCTAGGTCAAGCTGAGTGGAAATCTGCACGTTCCTAGTTTGAGTAGGGGCTCGGCGGATCTTACTGCGATCTACAACATTCTTGCAATCATCTTCAGTCACCAATCCGATATCTTGTAATGCAGCAGACACGATGGCAGCTCCTGCCCGATCGGAAACGCCATAACGATCCAGTGTTCTGGCTACAACTGGCAAATTAAGTTTATTGAGCTGCTTGCTTGCTATAGCAGTAGCTGTAGTAGCTGTATCCGAGTTTACTATAACTACTGGACTGCCAGACGTGGATGGTTGATCTCCACCCGACAAGTTTTCCCTGTTTTGAACATAGCAAATTTGCGCGAAAAATTACTTAATCGACAACGATATTTCGCGGGTAAACACATGTTTTTTTAGGATTTTTTCACTATTATTCTTTAGTTGTGTTTATCGTTAGTCAACAACAAGTGAGAAATTGTATAATTTATGGTTAAAATTTATACGAAACCAGTTATTGCACTACCCATTTTTTTAAATATTTGTGATATTTCAAGGGCTTTGGGGCACAATTTGCAGATAAGATATTGAATCCAAATTTTCTGTGCTTAATATGTATGTACCAGAGCACCGATTTCGCACCCCGCCTTTTTTAAATTCGAAAAAAAAAAAAAACTCCATACAAGCACGCTCCAACCTAAATTAAACAGTGTTTTTGAATTCCTCAAAAAAATTTTTAAACTATAACAGTATGAATTTTCACAGTGTTAGTACACAAACAATACAAAATATATGAATAAAAGAATCATTAAGAAAATAAAAATGACGGTACACAGTTGTATATTGTTGCCGACCCTGATGTATGCAAGCGAGTCGTGGACGGTAAATAAAAGAGAAGTAAATAAGGTAGAAATGGCTTATTTGAGAAGTATGACAGGAAAAACACTGAAAGATAAAGTGAGAAACGAATGGGTTCTGAATGAATGCGGAATAAATAAAAGCGTGAAAGTGAAAGTACAAAGAAGTGTGATGCGATGGTTTGGACATATTGAAAGGATGAATGAAGACCAACTGACAAAAAAAGTGGATAAAAGGAATGTAATAGGTAAGCGTGGAAGGGGAAGACCTAGGAAAGAAGGGATTGATCAAATAAGTGAGTTTGCAAATGAATGGAATTAACAGAGTGAAAACAAGAGAAGAGCGTGCATGAAAAGAGTGATGAAACTAGATGAGATGAAAGAAGTATGTAAGGACAGAGTCAAGTGGAGGCACTTGTGTGGAGGTTCCGGCCACCCCTAGAGGAATGGCGGCAAGAAACAAGACAATACAGGACATACTTTGTGTTCTACCCGCAAAAAAAACGCAACTAAGCTACACATATAGTGGAACTTCTTGCCTGCGTTATCCCCGAAGGGGTCGCTTGTGGCGATTCGGGACCTATTTATTTTTACAGTAAGGGGGCCGGCCTCACACTAACCCCTTTCAGTTGAAGTGGGAGTTTCCAGGCTACCGAGGGGACTGATTATCATTTCTTGTGAAGGCTGAGTAAACCTTGAGATCGAACCCTTGCTCTCGGCATGGAATGCAAGCATTCTACCAATTGAGCTATCGACCTTTTTACGAGCTTGGTCGTCGTCTCTACAAAGCGACAATTCTCAAGCACGACCCAGTTGCTGTAAGGCTGGATGGATCTTTGGTGACCGGTCATTGGTACAGGTTTTATGAATTTTTCAACCCAGCGAAGAGCAAATTTGAAAACATAAATGGTATATTTTTTGTGCTCCCCCGGGATTCGAACCCACAACCGAAGTCCAAAGTGTTACCACTGAACTACGGACCGCAATTTTTTAATTTATTTGTTCTGTTAATAAATATTGTGTTCGTTTTATCTTTAAATTAATTCAAGTAGGGAACGCGTGTTTTTATGAGGCTTTAAATTTTTTTTATTGCATACTTTTTTTTCTACAAGAAATTATTTCAAGACCTGCGAAGAGATGGCGTGATAACTGGCAGTCTAGACCCAAAGAAGAAGTTGTACAAACAGGTCCTTTGAATATATGAAAGGAAGTAGAAGAAGAATGTTAAGATTATTTTTATTGGGCAAGGAACCTAAAGCTTCTTCTTCGTCTTTTCTTCCGTGTGTAATATGTTCATGCTATTCCTATGAATAATGTACATGTAGGTATTTTCTTTCCTATCGATTCTATCTGTTTAAAATCCTACGATGATTTTGTTACTCTTGTCAAGGAAATATCAAGGAAGCATATACCCCGTGGCTGCAGAACTGAATATATAGCCGGGCTAAATGAAGACTCCAAGGTGTTACTAGAATCATACCAAAATCTTTATGACACAGATCCATTCTCAGAGGAAACCATCCAAACCGGTGAGAGAGTCATGCAGGCTGTTGGTGAATCTAGAACACAGAAATGGTGCAAATTAATGACCGACCTGAATATGAAACAAACTAGCAGAAGGGCATGGAAAATGATCAAAAATCTCAATAACGATCCACAGACACCACCCTCGGGTCTAAACAAAATAACACCAGATCAAATAGCTCACCAACTACTTCTTAATGGAAAAACACCAAGGGAGAGGAAAATCGAAATAAAACGAGACATAGCTAATGAGAGCAATAATTTGGAAACTCCATTTACTGTACATGAACTAAATCAGGCCATTAGACAGATGAAGGATAATAAGGCGGCGGGCTTGGATGACATTAGAACTGAACAAATTAAGCACTTTGGACCAGCTACCCTGGAATGGATGATAAAATTGATGAATAAATGTGTAGCAACATTACACATTCCAAGGCTGTGGCGGAAATCAAAAGTTGCTGCCCTTCTCAAGCCTGGCAAAGAACCAACACACCCAAAGAATTTCCGTCCCATCTCACTACTATGTCATCTGTTCAAAGCATTGGAGAAAATGATCCTCACTCGCGTCTTTGGTAAGATTGAGAACAAAATAATAAGGGAGCAAGCTGGTTTTATGCCTGGAAAATCGTGCTGCAGCCAAGTCCTAAACCTCACCCAACATATTGAGGATGGCTTTGAAAACGGCATGGTTACCGGAGTTGCTTTTATCGATCTGACTGCTGCATACGATACCGTAAACCATCGAAGACTCCTGTGGAAACTCTATAGCATCACCAAGGATTTCCGATTGACCAAACTCTTGGAATGCTTCCTACAGAATCGAAGATTCTTCGTAACCCTCCAATCTAAGAATAGCCGCTGGAGAAATCAAAAGAATGGCCTACCACAAGGCAGCGTGCTTGCGCCCTTTTTATATAATATATATACAAACGATCAGCCAATGAACCCCCAAACACAGACAATTCATCTATGCAGATGACACTGCTGTAGCGGCACAAGCAAAAACATTTGACGAGGTGGAAGGAAAACTATCAGCCTCTCTTCAAGACTTGTCAAGTTACTATAAATTAAACCACCTGAGACCAAATCCTGCTAAAACTCAAGTCTGCGCTTTCCATCTTAGAAATAAGGAAGCAGGAAGAAAACTGAGAGAATGGTGGCAAGGGCAAGAGTTGGAACACAGTGAGTCACCTATGTATTTGGGCGTTCGTTTAGACCGTTCTCTAACCTTTCGGAGACACTGTGAAGAGGTCGAAGGAAAAGTATGCTCCCGAAATAATATTATCAGAAAATTAACTAACACTAAATGGGGAGCTCAACCCCACGTCCTGAAAATCTCGTCCCTGGCGCTGTGCTTATCTGCAGCCGAATACGCTGCACCGGTGTGGTACAACTTAACACACACAAAGAGAGTGGATGTAGCAATTAATGAGACAGTCAGAATAATATCTGGCTGCCTAAAACCGACCCCCATAAAAGAAATCTATCCAATAGTGGGAATTGCTCCTCCTAAAATTAGAAGAAGTGTAGCTGCAGAGATTGAGCGTAATAAACAACACACCGACCCTCGACATCCTATGTTCGGGTCTCAGGTGCGACCTCAATGCAGACTCAAGTCGAGAAGAAGTTTCCTGGAGACGACGCCCCCGGTGGTTGGCTTCCCTGATGCCCGAAGGCTGTCTCTATGGAGAGATAATACCGAGCCCACGTTGCTCCCTCAGGCGGAGGAAATATCAGTGGGTCACAAGCTACCATTCACAACATGGAGGGCACTCAATAGACTCAGAACAGGTGTCTCCCGTTGCTACAGTAACCTCAAAAAATGGGGTTACAGAGATGAAGAAACCTGCGAGTGTGGCTCCGTGCCAAACAGTGAACATCTTTTTTCTTGTCCCCTGATTGGAGCAACGTGCACGCTTGAGGACGTGGTGATGGCGAGCGGAAATGGAGTTCGTGTGGCCGAGTACTGGGGGCTGCACATATGATGGTGTTCCGGACACGGAAAGTAAGTAAGTATCTGTTTAATTAGATTTATATGATTATTTATTTATTTTCATTTATTTCTGCTTTTGTGTATTTCTGGATTTTTCTATTTTCTGCACTTTTGTATTTTTCTTCCATGTACTTTTCTATTGCTGTATTTTCTATGGCTGGTCATGTATTGCACCCTCCACATGACTAAGCTGGAATAAACATTTTCGATTAAAATTATTATTATTTTAAGCAATCAATCCTGTCCGGGCAATAGCTCAGTTGGTAGAGTGCTTGCATTCCATGCCGTGAGCCCGGATTCGGATCTCACCGAGGGTGTCAGAAATGATTTCCCGTTTGGTGTTTTTTTAAAAAACCCAAAATAAAATACCGGCAAAGAAATTACTACCAGCACCCTTGGGAGCTGGGAAACCCCTAACATCAACTGAAGTGGTTGGCGTGAGACAGGCCCCCTTACCTGTAATAATAAATAGTTTCCACTCGAAACCCTTCGGGGATTACGTGGCAAGAGGTTACACTGCGGAAGTGTTCTATATTAATTTTATTTCGTCGTAAAATTCTAGATGATTTTCTTAATAAAGTATTTGACTCTTTATACCAAATGTAAATAACAAATATTAGGAAGATTATTTATTTTTCGAGCACTGTTTTTTATGTAAGTTGCACCTCCAGAACTCTGTGCAAACTTGGACGTCGCTGTAGAAAATGCCAACTTTCAAGAGAGACCCATTTCCTGTAAGGCGTGATTCCCCCTTTCTAAGTGGTTGAGATACAAAGAAAGTGTGAACGGGAAAAGAGGGAAGGGACGACCGAGAAAAGTATGGAGTGATCAGATTGAGGAGATTGTGAAAGAATGGGATATGCAAAGTGAGCGTAAAAGAAGAAAATGCATGAAAAAGGTGATGGATATGAATGAACTGAAAGAGGTATTTAAGGATAGGAAAAAATGGAGGCAACTCTGCAGAGAATCTGGCCACCCCTAGCGGAGTGGTGACAGAGTTACAGTTACAGTTACAGATAAATGATTTTAGTAACCCAAAAGATCACAATTTATATTTAAATTGCAATATTTTTCAAGCGTCGAACCCAATTTGTTCCGATTACGAGTCCAAAGCGTTAATAATAAGACTAAGAGCAAGTTGGCATACCTAATCTTGTAATGTATTCGATTCAATGTCATATCATTGTTATAAAAAAAAATGAATGGCTTTAATCAATTAAAAACTGTTAATTAATTCAAGAGAAATACTAAAACCCTGAAAATTAAAAAGATTCAGGGGTGTGTCCAACGTCCGAGTTGACTTTGACAAAAAGTATTTTTTATTAATAAACATCATTTGTTGTTTTTTTATAATTACTGATTCATATCTGTACACACGCCGCGAAAGCCTTTTTCGTGTTAGCCTTCAAATTTGAGTAAATCGCTGTCACCCCAACAGCCTTTGTAATAATGTCTTTTAATACTTTTTTTTTTCGGTTAAAACAATGTTACGGTAATTAATAGAGACGTGTGAATTATTTTTTGGTTTTTTAACTACAAAAAAAAATACTTGTTATGTTTAAAAACATAACTGAAAGATTTCATCAAAAATAGTTTCAATTCAGAAAATGTGTCTATAATCTATGTATATGTATATATAATCTAAGTTGCAAAGATATGTTAAAATTTAAGGCTCATATTAAATGCATGCCCACAGACAGGCACATGTAGGTTTGCGCCTACACATTCTGCATGTGTCGCTCCCCCAGTTCTTGTTTGCCGTATGGACTAATTTTGTCAAATATGACTTTATAATGCAGTTGTCTTAAGAATCAAATTCTACACATTCTGAGCTAAGAAAAAACGTAAAACTCGATAATGTGAGAGTTGTCTTAAATATTTTTAAAATCAATTTCCTGTTTTCATGAGACACATTGGTCCAGTACATGTGCAAACATTGCTCATGTAAAATTAGCTTAATGGGCTATACGGCAAACAAGAACTAAAGCAGCGGTGTGCATACAAATAAGCAAAACCATACATTAATATAAACCTTGCAACTCCTGCCGCCGTTTTCTGAACCGGGGTGGCATTGGCAAAAGTGTACCGATTTTTACAGCACGGGTGGTCAGCCTCATACCAACCTATCAGTCAAGGAGTATACTATGTAATGCATACTTTCTCTAAATAAAACAGTGTTTAATTAGAATTAATCCTTAAAATTAAAAATATTGACATAAAAATAAGTAGAATCAAACAGTTTTTGTTTTCTGGTCTAATCTAATCGAATCCAAGATGCAAAGATGTGTAACATTGGAGATTCATATTATATGTATTCTCACAGGCAGACACGTAGATACAAGATCGCGCTTGCACATGCCGAATGTGAACCTTCAACATAAAAAAAAAACAAATCTCAAATGGATACACCCTGCAACTCTTGCCGTCCTCCCCTAAAACAGGGGTGACATTGGCAAGGTGAACCATTTTCCACAGCATGAGTGGTCAGCCGTGCGGCTGATCGCAAGCCTTGCCTTTTTCTCGTCTGTCTTCTTTTATTTTTCTATTCAATATTCAAAAAAATTTCATATTCTTTATTTTCCCTACATACCTATTCAATTCATTCGTTACAAACATCCCCTTCCACATGAAAAAGTAGATAGTTGCAGGGCGAAGAATATTAATTTCCGATTTTAATATGAAATTTATTAACATTTTCTTTTCTTTCATTTTCTTCTTCTTTAAGTGACAATTCTACATTCCTTCACTTTCCATCTTCATTATTCTATACATTTTTCATGTACATATTATAAAACACGTTTAACATGCTGCAATAAAATAAACTGCGTATGTGCGGGAATAATACGAGTTTTATTAGGTTCACACACAACTTAGAATCAAGTTTATTTGCAGCAGTAGGCGCTGCTAACGCCCCCATAAATTCACCGCCTTCCCTGTGAATACATCACCGAGCGTAAAAGGGGTGATCCCGAGAGTTATACGGGTGTCGGAGATCCCGTTTTTGTGGGTAACGGGATCCTACATATGTTTATACGGGTCAATATATCCGGTCGATAGCTCAGTCGGTAGAGTGCTTGCATTCCATGCCGTGAGCTCGGGTTCGAATCCCACCGAGGGTGTCGGAAATGATTTCCCGTTTCGGTGTTTATTTCAAACCCCAAAAGGTTTACGCAGCCCTCACAAGAAATGATTACCAGCTGCCCCCTCCCCCCCTTCAACTGAAGTGGTTGGCGTAAGATTGCCCTCCTTACCTGTAAAAATAAATAGGTTCAACTTGCTACGTCCGACCCCTTCGGGGATAACACGGCAAGAAGTTACACTATGTGTGCAGCTTAGTTGCGTTTTTTTTTTATATCGTACCCCCAGTGCTTGTTTGGCTAATCTACATACCATTGATAAAAAAAAACGCAAGGAAGGTGCACATATCGTGTAACTTCTTGCCGCGTTATCCCCGAAGGGATCGTATGTGGCGAGTTGAACCTATTTATTTTTACAGGTAAGGGGGCCGGTCTTACGCCAACCACTTCAGTTGAAGTGGTTGTTTCCCAGCTCCTGATGGGACTGGTACTCATTTCGTGTGAAGCCTGAGTAAACCGCGCCGGTTTTTCATTTTTCGTTTTGAAAAAAACACCGAAACGGGAAATCATTTCTGACACCCTAGGTGGGATTCGAACCCGAGCTCTCGGCGTGGAATGCAAGCTCTCTTCGCACAAATATTATGTTATTTAGATCCATGAGTAGATAATAACCTAGTTATAAATAATTTTCGTCTCTTAGTGGAGATCAATGAAATCCTCTTTGTATGGAGATTAGTCATAGTACAGCCGGCAGAAGTATTTCGCTCGGATTCAGCAAAACGTAAGTAAATAATTCCCTCCAGTCTCCATCAGAGACCCCGGCCTTGGGTTGGGCGCGCGTAACGCAGAAATTTATTCGCTGTTCTGTACATATAATTTAATACAACGTATTATCAGCGATAGACGGTGGAATTATATGACGATTAAAATATGTATAAATAATAATATTAATTAACTAGATTTATATGCGCCTTTTTGTGATTTACATCACTACAAAGGCGCATGTGGGCTCTAGCGGGAAAACAAGAATGCTTTGAGCATCTTCCTGAAGGCTGTCTCATCTTCCTGGACTCTCAGCCTCTCTGGGAGAGCATTCCATGCCGCTGGCCCGGCAACACGGAAAGAGCGGTTCCCGAAGACTGTGCATGACTGTCTTTTCGGCAGCTCCAACAGACTGGCACATGACCCAGCTGACCTCAGTGTTTATCTAAACATTTTATCGGTAACGTTTAAAAGAACAACCTATTGAAAAGCATGTTGTACATTTTTGTAGTATTGTTATACTTTTACTTGGGGATCTTTTAATTAAATTGTGTTTAAAATTTGTATCACAAGATTTACAGAAATGTGGTGTTTACTCTTCACTTTCTGTCTACAGTCTTCGCGTTACAATGTTCAAAGCGACCCTGTTTCTCACACAACCGCCCGCGCCGCCTGTATTTATACGGCTCATACCGTTGATTCTCGCGTATTCAAGAATATACCACATACTTCCATAATGGATTTTGTTAGAGACAGTCACACACCAGCAAGTTACGTGTTTAGGCTCATTTCTCCGCGAACTCATACGTTCGGAACAGTTTTACCCGCAGAATACAGTATTTTGTAAAATCAAAATTAATTGTTTTTTTATAACTAGGGCAGCAGCATACAACTTGAAATAAAAATCGTCCGTCATACGGTTCAAACATAAACGCAACTAAGCTACACATATAGTGTAACTTCTTGCCGCGTTATCCCCGAAGGGATCGCATGTGGCGAGTTGAACCTATTTATTTTTACAGGTAAGGGGGCCGGCCTTGCACCAACCCCTTCAGTTGAAGTGGGGGTTTCCCAGCTCCCGAGAGGGCTGGTACTCATTTCTTGTGAATGCTAAGTAAACCTTGCCGGTATTTTATTTTGGGGTTTGAAATAAACACCGAAACGAGAAATCATTTCTGACACCCTCGGTGGGATTCGAACCCGAGCTCACGGCATGGAATGCAAGCACTCTACCAACTGAGCTATCGACTGGACTTCTATCGGTAATATGTCTTAACGTATACAATTCTCCCATACATTTAGTTCCTTTGCTTGAGCTTTATATCTTAGATTACCTAAAACGCATATTTTTCTCAATGAATACAAGCCCCTTGCTTCATTACCACATGACATATAAGTGTATTACCGCATCTAGAAGGTCCGTAATATGTCTTAACGTGTACAATTCTCCCATACATTTAGTTCCTTCGCTTAAGCTTTATGTTGTTATGAACTATGAGTTTATGTGTACATGTACCTAGACACGTAGTTTGCTGGTGTGCGTAACTGGATTTATATCAATCCGCTAGTATAATTATGAAATGTATGGTGGTAGACTGTTCTGGTATGATCCATTATGGGAGTGTCGATACGTGAGCCTAACACGCTGGGTGTGTGTGTGGAACAATCCACTGTAGAAGAATCTAGAATACACGAAGAACGTCCATATAAACGGTATAAATATGAGCCGCAATTGTGTGGAGATTCAGAGTCGCTTGAAACATTGTGACGCGAAGTCGATTAGGCTAGAGAGAGAAAAGTAATTGTAAACCGATATTGTGCAAAGTGAATCTTGTTAAATAAATAAATCACAGTTACATTGAAAAAAAAACCAGTAAAATCATAACAATGTCTTAGATTACAAAAACTGCATATTTTTCTCAATGAATACAAGTCCCTTTGTTTCATTACCACATGACATATAAGTGTATTACTCCAGCTAGAGGGTCCGTAATATGTCTTAACGTGTACAATTCTCCCATACATTTAGTTCTGGCGCTTGAGCTTTATGGAGAGATCACTGTGAAGGACAACGAAAGAGGGTGAGAGAGTATTAAGATGATTCCCAAACAGATCTATGTAGAGAATTTCGAATCAAATTCTTGTACTTATAGAAAAGGTGTTTTGTTTACTTTTTTGGAATCATGTTTGGAATTTTGTGGCCTATCATACGTACTTAAAAGAAAACGGTAGTTAGTTGCATTATAAAGTAAGCATGGCGAATATTATCTAATCTAATCTAATCGGAGCTGGAGGTGCAAAGATATGTTACATTAAAGATTCACATTACTCAAACATTAAACTGCTCTCCTGAACTAATCTAATCTAATCTAAGTTACAAAGATATTAAACATTGGAGATTCGCATTACGTGCATTCTCACAACAAGACACGTACAAGTTCACGCTTGCACATGCCTCTTGTGAACCTACAACATAAAAACCAAATCTCAAATGGGCATACACCCTGCAATTCTTGCCGTTCTTCCCTGAGACAGGGGTGATATTGACAAAGTGAATCATTGTTACAGCATGGGTGGTCAGCCGCATACCAACCAATAAGTCAAGGAATGGCCGTTTTTGACAATCTCACTCAACGTCTTAGTTATTCGCATAACTCTTTTTTTTTAAGAAATCCAGTGCGGGAGACTCTAGGAATCTATGATACTTGTTGTAGTGCCGCAGAGGTGTTGTTAACGAGCTTGGTCATCGCTAAAAAGCGCCAATACTCAAGCAAGACCCAGTTGCTGTAAGGCTGGAGTGACCGATCTGTGATAAAAATTGTATGATTTTTCAACCTAGCGAAGAACATATTTGAAAATATAAATTGTATATTTTTTGTGTTCCACCGGGATTCAAACCCACAACCTTCCATTTATAGTGGATTTATATTTCCCATGCCACTAAACCACTCAATGGCTCTCCCACAATCATATTCCATAAAGTAAAAGTCCACTCGAGAGCTCAGTTGGTAGAGTGCTTGCATTCCATGCCGAGAGCTTTGATTTGAATCCCACTGAAGGTATCTAAAATGGTTTCATGTTTCGGTTTTTATTTCACACACAAAATAAAATGCCAGCAAGGTTTACTCAGCCTTCACAAGAAATGAGTACCAGCCCCTGGAGCCGAGAAACACCCACTTCAACTGAGATGGTTGGCGTAAGGCCGGCCCCTAAAAAACAAATAGGTTCCACTCGCCATATGTGAAAACGCGACAAGAAATTTCAAAATATTTGTTGTGTATAAAAGAAAGAATTTATTTAATTAGTTTGGGGATCCAGCCTTCCGATTCGGTGAGAATTCTAGAAATCTTACTGGATCGGAACCTGACATTGGAAAGGCAAATAGATGCCACAATAGCTTTCTCCTTTTTTTCACTGCGCCAAATAAAGGCGATTAGAAAGTGTCTTCCGTCAGATGCGGTTAAGACCCTGGTGAGTGCGTTTGTGATGTCTCGGATTGATTATTGCTCAACGCTTTATAGTGGTCAGCCAAAGAAGCATTTCAACCGCTTTCAATCTGTTTTAAATTCAGCAGCAAGGCTCATATTCGGGATATCCAAATTCACTCACATCACTCCGCTGTTAAAAAAACTACACTGGCTTCGTTTCCCGGAGAGGGTGGTCTACCGTGTTTGTCTGATGGTATATAAAGCCATCAATGGCTTGGCTCCACCTTATCTGACTGACATGATTTCGCCAGTTGAGATGGGTGTTAGGAGGCAGACACTCAGATCTGCGGGCGATGGTGCAATCAATTTGGTTCAGCCGCACCGTCAGATCCGTACAAATTTTTGAGACCATGCTTTCTGTGTTGCGGGTCCGGTGGAGTGGAACAGACTGCCACCCGGAGTGAAGAACTCCAAATCTATGGGTATATTTCGCGGAGGTCTCAAGACGCACCTTTTCAAAAAGTCTTATCCGTAATCGGAGAGGGCTCTTGAGGTGTGACACACACAAAAACGGCGCTCTCTTATCATGTGTAATTAAAAATAAATAAGCCTGATATATATTATATATCTACGAACAGCCAAGGGATCGGTTAATTGTCTACGCAGCATTAAGGCTTGGGAACCCTTGATCTGGAATATTCGACCAGAATATTAGTGCGTTGTATTCGGGGTAATGTAAGCGAGAATTTGAATGGTGAACCCAGTAATGCTGTGTGTTATTTGTATAATATCACTGGATTATATAATTAACATATAGAGTGCATGAATAAATTATACGTTAAATAGAGAAGAAAAAACATTGTCATTTTACTGCTCCAAGAACTTATATAAATATTAATATAAATACCAAAATATCTCGCTCGTAGACAGAGGTATGTTGTGGGATGTTTTGAAAGCATATGAAGTGAATGGGGTGCTCTTAAATGCGGTACAACAAACACGTGTAGTTCGCGCTTACAAATGCTGATTGTGTACTTACAAATAAAATCCAAACCTCAAATGAACATAAGCCCTGCAACTCTTGCCGACATTCCCTGAAGGGAATGTCGGCAAGTCCTCCAGAATCCTCCGGAATCCTCCAGGGGTGACATTGGCAAAGTGAACCATTTTTTACAGTATGGGTGGTCAGCCTCATACCAACCTTTAAGTCAAGGAATATCTCGCTCGTAGACAGAGGTATGTTGTGGCATGTTTTGAAAGCGCATGAAGTGAATGGGGCTCTTTAAATGCGGTACATGCCAAATATCTTTGCAACTTAGATTAGATTTTTTCTTTTATCTGTCATCTTTCTCCAAAATGCGACTGAGACCCGGTGTTTTCAACATAAGCAAAGTGATTTATAGAATGATAAAGACACACTGATGTGAACCGAGTTTCCCAGCTCTCTAGGGGGCTAGTTGTCATCTCTTGTGCAGGTTGAGTACACCTTGCCGGTATTTATTAAGAGTTTAAAATAAACATCGAAACGGGTATCATTTCTGACATCCTCGGTGGGGATAGAACTCTTGCTCTCGGCATGGAATGCAAGCATTCTGCCAACTGAGCCATCGACCGGACTTTTTATGAGCTTGGTCGTCGCTACAAAACGCCAATTCTTAAGCGAGACCTAGTGGCTGAAAAGCTGGACGAACCTTTTAGTGACCGGTCTTTGGTTAAGGCAATGAACATTTTTGAAAACATAAATGGTGCATTTTGCGTGCTCCACCGAGCTTTGAGCCCAGGACTTTCCATTAACGAGTCCAAAGCGTTACCACTAGACTACGGTCAACGACGATACCATGTTGAAAGCACCGGTTCTCATCACATCACCGAAGTTAAGCAACATTGGGCGCGGATGCTACTTGGATGGGCTACCGCTAGGTACACCGCGTGTTGTTGGCATTTCTTGGACCGGTCCGTAGTCCAGTGGCAACACTTCGGACTCATAAATGTAAGGTTGTGGATTCGAATCCCGGCGGAGCACAAAATATACCATTTATATTTCCAAATGTGCTCTTCACTGGGTTGAAAAATTCATAAACCTTTACCAAAGATCGGTCACTGGAAGGTCCATCCAACCTCACAACAACTGGGTATTGCTTAAGAATTGGCGCTTTCTACAGCAACGACCAAGCTCGCAGAGGGCTCCAGAGGTGTGATACACACAAAATCAGTGCTCACCAAATAAATCATCTTAATATTATTATTATTATATTATTACGGATTCGTAATTATGTATTTAGAGCATAAACAAAACCTCAATCTGTATCTAATAATAAATTATCATTTCTAACACAATATTATATTTTGGTAATAAAACAACCAGCTTTAGTAGCAAAACATTCATTATGTAACTCAACAAAACTAGTATCAACTTACTAACAATAATCACAAAAGTTTCGCTAAGCAAACGGCCCCGCCCCCGTATTCAGAAAGATCAATAAACACCCCTGGGGCGTTATTCACAGAGATCGATATGCCAGTATAACTCAGGGGGTTTGTTTGAATTCGATTAAACAGGATTGACTCTGCGAGACATCTGGTGTTAAATTAATAAACCAATCCTTTCGAATATATAGCAGAATCACGTTTAGTGACAGGCTTACAGGAAATGAGGTTCCCTGTCACATGCAATATTTATTTTTACAGAAAGTGACCACTCATTCTGGCCGGATTTAGCTAGTGGCTTGGACCGGTCCGTAGCTCAGTGGTAACACTGCGGACTCTGAATGGGAAGGCTGTGGGTTCGAATCTCGGCGGAGCACAGAAAATATACCATTTATATTTTCAAATTTGCTCTTCGCTGGGTTGAAAAATTCATAAACCTTTACCAATGACCGGTCACCAAAGGTACATTCAGCCTTACAGCAACTAGGTCTTGCTTGAGTATTGGCGCTTTGTAGCGACAACCAAGCTCGTACACCTCTGCGGCACTACAACAAGTGTCATAGACCCCTAGAGTCTCTAGAATCTAGGGAGTCTCCCGCACAGGATTTCTTAAAAAAAAAAAAAAAAAAATTGGCACGACAACCCGGGGTGGGTCTTGGCCTCCCTCAGGAACCGCTGCCAGCGCTGTCTATCCAACGTCTTCCTCCTCCAGTCCCACATTCCCACTGCACGGCAATCCGCCACCACTCCATCCAGTCATCTTGAACGTGGTCTTTCCACTGTCCAGCGTCCCTCCGGGTTCGTCATCACAATCGTCTTCTCCAGGCTCCGATGATCCATTCGATGAATGAGCCCCAGCCAATGCAGTCTGTTGACCTTTATTGAGCGGACCACATCAGCGTCCTGGTACAGCTTATACAGTTCGGAGTTATATCTTCTTCGCCATATGTTTCCGTCCTTTATTGGACCATGTATTTCCCTAAAATTTTGTCAAAAATGACTTTTTAATGCAGTTATCTTAAGAATAAAATTCTACACAATCTGAGATAAGAAAAAACGTAAAACTCGATAATGTGAGAGTGGTTTTAAAATTTTTTTTAATCAATTTCCTATTTTGATAAGACACATTGGTCCAGTACACATGCAAACATTGCTCATGTAAAATTAGCTAATGGTCGATACGGCAAACAAGAATTAAAACAGCGAGTTGTTCCATGACTAATTGTAGCTTGGTATGAGGATAACCCCCATGCTGTAAATATTTCCAATACAACAATAAACTTTTAAAATTAATGAATTTGAGGACTTACCGTGATAGTTAACTAACTGTTTTGGATCCTCTCGACTAGACTAAAAACAACATATAAATATTGAAAACCTCCCAATACCATAAATACGTTCACGAGCGATGCGGTTACCGACGAACGTCATTTTTTTTTCTTTTTTTTTTAAGAAATCCTGTGCGGGAGACTCCCTAGATTCTAGAGACTCTAGGGGTCTATGACACGATAAATTTGTTAAAACTGTTACCATCTATGCACGCCTGTGTTTATGAAACAATCTGGAAGTGTTTCGAAGAATCCATTATGGAAGTATGTAGAATATTCTCGAATACCTACGCAGGAACCAACGGTATCAAATCTAATTTTATCCAAGTTGGAAAGATATGTTACATTGGGGATGCACATGAGTTGCATTCTCACATGTAGACACGTATAAGTTCGCGTTAACACATGCCGCATGTGGAGCTACAATATAAAAACCAGATCTCAAATGAACATAACCCCTGCAACTCTTACTCTTACTGCAACTCTTCTTCTTTGAAACAGGGATGACATTGGAAAAGTGAACCATTTTTTACAGTATAGGCGGTCAGCTTCATATTAACCTATAAGTCAAGGAACATACACAACAAATTACATTTTTAAAATCAACAAATAATAAAATGTATCGACTTCAAAACTAAAACATAATTCAAAAGTCCAATTTAAAAAACCCTAGCCCCCAACATTATAGATCAACCGCCATTTCTTTCTGTCCTTACATACTTCTTTCATTTCATCCAGAGAATGTCATTTCATTTTAAATTTTCTAGAGTTATTGCATTCACGGAGTGAAAATTCATTTTAATTTAAATTAAATTTAAAAAAAAAATTTTGCACAACATAGTTTTATTTTCACTTATTTTGAGTTTACAAGGCCCAAGCGCTATCGGACCTTATCCATCCATCTTCATTTCATTTTTATTACACGTACAGATTATTAATTTGAAGATTAAAAAAAAAGGGGCCTTTAATTGCGAAAAGCTTAAATCCGGCACTACGTCAGATTAATAGTTTTGTTGTGACTTAGTTTACCGAAGCGATAAGTATTAATTAATGCCTTGGATACACTAATCATAGAGCTCTGGCCGGGGCCCCGATTAGGCCTGGGGGCCTTCTCGATATCCGGCACTGGCTCAATACATATTTGTACTAAACCAGACAATTAATAATCCAGCGATGATAGCAATAAACATCCACACAATAGAAGCTGTGTGTAATAATTTCTTTGAGCGAATCACCGAAATGTGTGTTAGCATCTTTGTTTGTTAATTAATTTTGATTGTTAGATAATTGTTAACTTGTAATCTGAAATGATATGGGTATCATTTATTAATTAGAACATATTATGTAGGATTCGAGTACAGATGTACGCGGATCGAATTGAATTAAGATTTCAAAAGGTCGACGTATCCAGAGTCTCAATAAAAGAAGAGCATGTATGAAAAAGGTTCTGACTCTGGAGGAAATTAAAGAAGTACGTAAGGATAGAAAGAAATGGCGGTTGATCTGTAATGTTTGGCGGCTTGGGTTTGTTAAATTGGAATTTGTTTTCTGTTTAGTTTTGATGATATTATTATTTTTTGACTTATAAAACGTAATTTGTCGTGTATGTTCTTTTACTTATAGGTTGGTATGCGGCTGACCACCCATGCTGTACAAATGGTTCACTTTACCAATGTCACCCCTGTTTCAGGGAAGGACGGCAAGAGTTGCAGGGTGTATGTCCATTTGAGATTTGGTTTTTATGTTGTAGGTTCACATGAGGCATGTGCAAGCGCGAACTTGTACGTGTCTGGTTGTGAGAATACATTTATTTTATTTATTTATTTATTTATTTATTTATTAACGGCACTTAGTGCCTTTTACATGAAATGGTTACATAGTTTAAAAAATAACACAAATACATAAAAATACCAAAAAGATGTAAAGTATATGAAAGTAAAATGAAACAAATAAACACAATAACAAAAACTATATAAAAATAAGAATAAAAATCAAAGTTACTATCTAGAGAAAAAATATAAATCAAAAAATATAAATAAAAAATCAAATGAAATATACAAGCAACAGAAATAAAAACACTATGCATCCAAAAAGTACCTCAACAGAGCAGCTCTATACCTATCAAAGTTATTGTTGGGTGGGTCAAAGTCCAGTGTACAGGTATTACCACTACGTTGAAGGCGATTTATGCAACTGTTATAATGTGCATTTGTATTGGAAGCTACAGGGCGATAAGGAACTATCTGACGAGATCCCTGTCGCGGAACAAAAAAATTAATAGTTTCAAGCAACAACGGGCAATCTATTAGACCATTCTTAATTTTATAGAGTGTGAGTAAATCAATAATTTTTCTCCTATTAGACAAACTAGATAAATTAAGTAAGGAGTTAAGGAAGATGGGGTCAAAATTAGCAATAGGAATATTTAGTTTAAAATTAACGATTTTTAAAAATTTAGTATGAACTTTTTCAATATTGTCAATATGGACCGAGAAGTGAGGAGACCAGATGGTAGAACAGTATTCTAAAACGCTACGGACCAGTGAAGTATAAAGAATTTTTATTGTTTGTAAATCACGGAAATCTTTGGTAATTCGGAAAACAAAGCCAAGCATTTTCATACTTTTAGCGCGGATATCGTTAATGTGGGCGACAAATGAGAGTTTATGATCAAACAGAACCCCCAAGTCAGAGATGACTAAAACATTATTTAATAAGTTATGATTAATAACATAATCTTTAATCAATGGGTTTTTTATTCTATAAAAACGCATCACTTGACATTTGGATATATTAAGATAAAGATGATTAAGTGAACACCAGTTATTTAATCTATCAAGTGTCGATTGTAGTTTAATACAATCGTTGATTGAGTCGATCACACGAAAAATTTTAATGTCATCCGCAAACAAAAGTACATTACAGTCCTGGACAACATTAACAATATCGTCAATGAATAATAAAAATTTTTTTATGGTTTGTGTATTAACACTGTGAAAATTCATGTTTTTTTGATTGTTATATAAATAAATAACACCTTATTAACTTTAAAACACTGTTTATATTTCACAAAATTATCATAAATTTAAAAAATTAAATTTAGATTAACTACTAACGTTTTCGACCAATATGGTCATCCTCAGGTAGTAAATTTTTATCAGAGTTTAAAATAGTCAATATATGAGTCAAATAGGTAAAATTAATTTAATTAATAAATAAGAATGTAAAAAAGTCCAAAAATAAAATAAGTAATACATTAGGATAAATTATTGAAATAAGAGCTATTTTTTGAAAACAAAAAATCATACAAAATAAAAGAATATAAAAATAAAACATTTCAAGCACACAATAAAAATCATACGATAGATAACAGCCATGGATATAATTAGAAAGAAGAAGAAGATAGTTCACCTGTCAAAAACTATATGTTAAAAGGGTTTAAAGAGAATTAAAATAAATACAATTAGACAAACAAAAAAGCAAGAGAACTAAAATGTATGTGGAGACATAAGTAAAGGAGAGACGGGAGGGATCTGGATGTTAACTGCTACACTTTTGTGTCTGTTTATTTGAAGAGCTTCAAAAACCTTCAGACGCCTGCCATCACACTCCGAGTGCAAAACCACCGTATTGTCAATGTTAAATGAATGATTATTTTCTATACAATGGTCAGCCATTTCAGAATGCGCTGACAGGCCCCTGAACGCTCTGACATGTTCCTTCAATCTTGTTTCAATCGACCTACCCGTCTCTCCTATGTAGACGGACTGGCAATCATTACAACTAAGCTTATAAACTCCGCTCCTGTCAAATTTGTTTGGTTTATCCTTATTGTTAAATATTAATTTGTCCAAATTATTGTTTGTATAGTATGCACTTCTTACTTTATGTTTTAGATTATTATTTAGTTTGTAGGTTATATTTCCCAGAAAAAGTATTCTCCTGAAATTATCACTTTGTAAGTCTTTAATCCTAGGATAAATATATTGGTTATACATAACATTATTTTGTTTTTTATTTAATAAATTTAGAATATGTTTTTCAGAATATCCATTATTAGCTGCTATGTTTTTTATCAAATTCAATTCATTCTCAAACTTATCTCTTTTTAGTGGAATGCTTATTAGTCTATGTAGCATACTATGAAAAACTGCCATCTTATGCGCCAATGGATGATTAGAGGACGCATGAATGATGGCATCCGTATATGTCGGTTTTCGAAATATATCAAACTCTATTTTATTATTGCTGATACTCAACGTAAGGTCTAGGTAATTAAGGTTATTGTTAATTGGAAATTCTAATGTGAATTTTAGATTGG
>OX637343.1:16926934-17035347 GCA_951799405.1 Agapetus fuscipes
TTTCGAATATATATAGCAGAATCATGCTTAGAGACAGGTTGACAGGAAATGAGGCTCCTTGTTACATACATAATTAAATCATATTCTTTCATAATCTGGCAGTTTTCTCCCCCAGATCTTGTTTGCCGTGTAGACCAATTTTGTCAAATATGACTTTTTAATGCAGTTGTCTTAAGAATAAAATTCTACACAATCTGAGATAAGAAAAAACGTAAAACTCGATAATGTGAGAGTGGTTTTAAATATTTTTTTAATCAATTTTCTATTTTGATAAGACACATTGGTCCAGTACACATGCAAACATTGCACATGTAAAATTAGCTTATGGTCTATACGGCAAACAAGAATTAAAACAGCGAGTTGTTCCATGACTAATAGCTTGGTATGAGGATAACCCCCATGCTGTAAATATTTCCAATACAACAATAAACTTTTAAAATTTATAAATTTAAGGAGTTATCGTGATAATTTACTAACTTTTTTGGATCCTCTCGACCTGACTAAAAACAACATATAAATATTGAAAACCACCCAATATCATACATACGTTCACGAGCGATGCGGTTACCGACGAACGTCATTTCGTTTTTATTATATGGATAAGTTTGTCAATATTGTAACGAGCTATGCAAATCTATTATGTCTTTTTGTCTCTTAAATTGCAAAAAGCTTAAATCCGGCACTACGTCAGATTAATAGTTTTGTTGTGACTTAGTTTACAGAAGCGATAAGTATTAATTAATGCCTTGGATACACTAATCATAGAGCTCTGGCCGGGGCCCCGATTAGGCCTGGGGGCCTTCTCGATATCCGGCACTGGCTCAATACATATTTGTACTAAACCAGACAATTAATAATCCAGCGATGATAGCAATAAACATCCACACAATAGAAGCTGTGTGTAATAATTTCTTTGAGCGAATCACCGAAATGTGTGTTAGCATCTTTGTTTGTTAATTAATTTTGATTGTTAGATAATTGTTAACTTGTAATCTGAAATGATATGGGTATCATTTATTAATCAGAACATATTATGTAGGATTCGAGTACAGATGTACGCGGATCGAATTGAATTAAGATTTCAAAAGGTCGACGCATCCAGAGTCTTAATAAAAGAAGAGCCTGTATGAAAAAGGTTATGACTCTGGAGGAAATTAAAGAAGTATGTAAGGACAGAAAGAAATGGCGGTTGATCTGTAATGTTGGCGGCTAGGGTTTGTTAAATTGGAATTGGTTTTCTGTTTAGTTTTGATGATATTATGATTTATTGATTTATAAAATGTAATTTGACGTGTATATTCCTTGACTTATAGGTTGGTATGTGGCTGACCATCCATGCTGTAAAAATGGTTCACTTTGCAAATGTCACCCCTGTTTCAGGGAAGGTTGGCAAGAGTTACAGGGTGTATGTCCATTTGAGATTTAGTTTTTATGTTGTAGGTTCACATGAGGCATGTGCAAGCGCGAACTTGTACGTGTCTGGTTGTGGGAATGTATGTAATGTGAATTTCAATGTAACATATCTTTGCAACTTAGATTAGATTAGATTATGTATGATTCAAGTACAGATGTACGCGGCTTAAATTGAATTCAGATTGCAAAAGGTCGATGTATGACTTTACGACCTTGAAACTTTTGAAATAGATGGGTATTATTTCAAATGAATAATGCAAAAATAAAAACAAAGTTTTTCTTCACGAGTTGGTTTTGTATCTCGGGCGCATTTGGTGTGGCATCACACCGTTATCAAGAAAATAATCAAGAGAAATTCAATACGAATCTGAAATGATGATTTATCATTTCAGACAGAATGGAAGATAGATTAGAGTTAAAAAAAAAACACAACTCTGCTAATCTTCACACGAAGTGCAACTTCTTGTCGCATTATTTTTTAATAAGTCACATGCGGCAAGTGGAACCTATTTCTTTTTACAGATAACGGGGTCGGCCTTACGCCAATCCTTTGAATTGAAGTGTGAGTTTTCTAGCTCCCAAGAAATTGGTACCTACTCATTTTTTGTGAGGGCTGAGTAAACCTTGCTAGTATTTTATTATAAGTAATAAAGAAGCACAGGAAATAATTTCTGACACCCTCAGTGGGATACAAACCCGAGCTTTCGATATGGAATCCGAGAACTCTACTAAGTGAGCTATCGACCGGACTAATAGCGTCATAAAATCAAAGTTGATAAAATTTTCTAACTTAAGGAAAAAATCCTAGACAGTAGTCTTTAATAATAATAATAAACTAGGTTTATACGCGCTTTTTTTTTTACATCACTACAAAGGCGCATGTGGGCTCTATCAGGAAAACAGGAATGCTTTGAGCATCTTCCTGAAGGCTGTCTCATCTTCCTGGACTCTCAGCCTCTCTGGGAGAGCATTCCATGCCGCTGGTCCGGCAACACGGAAAGAGCGGTTCCCGAAGACTGTGCATGACTGTCTTTTCGGTAGAACAGACTGGCACATGACCCAGCCGACCTCAGAGTAGCTCCCCTTTCATTTCTGTACCTTAGAGCATAAACAACGGAAGTCCACTTTTTTGCGTTTTTGAGTTAATGATGCATAATTAGCTGTTCTATAAGTGGTAAAAATATTGGAGTCCTCGGACTCATAGTTACTGAGATATCAAGTGTAATAAATATGGGATGCACATAAAAGTGCGAGCATGAACCACGGAAGTTCCACATACGTTGTTCACATTATTTCACAATAAATAAATATTGATAAAAGAAGATAAACAGTTTTTACAGATCAAAAATATCTCGTCTAGTTTAGAAGTTATGATGGTTTAAAAAAGTGCACATTTTCACTAAAACTCGTCTCCTGCACATTTTACTAAATGTGACTACCGTTGTTTATGCTCTAAGGTACAGATTTAAAGAAGCTGTCCTCGTGAGTTCCACCAGATAGTCAGGAGCCAGCCCATGAAGAGTCTTAAAGACCATCAAGCAAAGCTTGTAGTCTATTCAATTCTTTGCCTCTGATGACTGAAATTAACAAATTTTCGTCAAATTCCCTTCCATTACTCGTGGAGTATTTTGAATTTAATTTGTCTTTGCAAACATGATCAGTATTTCTTATTTAAAAAAAAAAAAACAAATAAACAAATTTGCGATTCTAGATTGTAGGTATGTACGTCAGAGTTTCAATTTATTTTAAAGACGGGAACGTCAATCCCATTAAGGCTCATAAAAAATGTACGAGGAAAAAAAAACACATCGACGATTAAAAGGAAGTTGGGCATAAGCGACGTTTTGGTCAAAATGTGTTATGAATGCTTTTCTTCTTAAAATTTTCCGTTCTTTCTAATGCGCTAACTCCCATAGCTCTACGATGATTTTTTGTTTTTGTTTATGCCCAAGCAAACAACTGCGTTTCCGAAGTATATTTTTTTTTTAAGAAATGACATGTGGGTGTGACCAATAGAACTTACAAGGAAATTCACGGAGGTATGGGATATGGCTCACTTAATGCACAGGGGGAGGATATACTAAACTTTGCCTTTTTGCATAACATAGCCATTGTAAATACATTCTTTAAAAAGAAAGTGGAACACCTTATAAAATACAAGTCATCAAACAACTCCTCACAAATTGTTTTTATTTTTGCAAACAGAGCTTTACTAAAGCATTTTAAGGATTGCAAGGTGATCCCTAGAGAAGCTCTGACTTTACAACATCGACTTGTCTTAGCAGTGTTTCAACTGCCTAAAAAGTTGAAAATAAGTGTTGACAGAATGCCCAGAGTTAAATGGAAAGAGCTAAAGGGCCCAAAAGGAGCCCATTTGACACAAGCATTGACAAAATACCTCCAATCTGACTTAAATAGAACGATAAATGCTAATGATATGTGGTCAGACTTTGAAAAAATTTGCATGCAGGAAGCCATTAGCAACCTAGGTGTAGCTAAGGGAGGTGTCAGCACTAAGAAAGACACTGAGTGGTGGAACGATGATGTGAAGGAGGAAATAGGTCTAAAGAAAAAACTGTTTAAAAAGTGGCAGTCAACCAAACTAGAAGCTGACCTCACGAATTATAAAGCTCAAAAGATACTAGCAAAACGAAAGGTAGCTCAAGCTAGGGCAGAACTTAATAGAATTTTCTACGAAGACCTTGAGAATGCTAAATGCGACAACGAAATTCATAAAATTGCTAGAAAGCGGCACCAGGCTACGAGAGACATTGCTATAAATAAGTATATTAAAGACTCAACTGGAAGACTTCTTACTTCAAATGGTGACATAAATGCTAGATGGAATGAATACTACAAAAAACTTCTGAATGAAGAATTTCCTAGCAACCCAAAACCAGACGAATTACCAACAATGGGTCCCATCCCAGAGGTGACAAGAGAAGAGGTGAAATTGGCTATAGCAAAGATGAAAAACAACAAAGCGGTGGGCCCGGATGCAGTCCCAGTTGAGATCTGGAAAAGAACTGGTGACATTGGAATCACTTGGCTTACTTTGTTGTTTAACAATATTGTCAACTCTGGCCAGATTCCAGAGTCATGGCGTCATAGCTACCTCACTCCCTTCTACAAAAACAAAGGGAATGCAAGCGACTGCGGGAACTATCGCGGAATAAAACTGACTTCACACACCCTGAAGGTATGGGAAAGGATTATAAATGAGCGCCTCCAAAGACTCTCCTCCTTAACTGAAAACCAATTTGGATTCACGGGCGGCAAATCTACTACAGATGCTATTCAAGCCATAAAGATAGTAATGGAGAAGTATAGAGCATATCGTAACAACCTTTATCTACTTTTCATCGATTTGGAGAAGGCCTTTGATCGTGTCCCACGCAGGCTGGTGTGGCAGGCGGCGAGATCCCAGGGCATCCCGGAATACAATATTCAACTGCTTCAGGATATGTACTGCCAAATTACTACAAGAATAAAAAGCCCCGCAGGTATTAGCGAACCATTCGCAGTGGAGGTAAGAGTCCATCAGGGCTCAGCCCTGAGTCCTTTCTTGTTTAATATGGTTATGGACTACCTTAACAGGAACATTCAACAGTCTATACCGTGGTGCATCCTCTACGCGGATGACATAGCTCTGATTGCGGATTCGGCAGAACAATTACAGGCAAGATTGAACAAATGGGTGGATGCCTTGGAGCGCAATGGACTACGCATCAGCAGAAGCAAGACGGAGTACATGGAGTGTGACTATGAGGGCATCGCTACAAACCCGACACATGGAAGTGTTATCTCCATTGAGGGTACTCCAGTTCCCAAGGTGTCTAATTTCAAATACCTCGGGTCGGTCCTTACTGTAGACGCCAACGTAGACACAGATGTGAAACACAGGATAAACACTGCCTGACTCAAGTGGAGATCTCTGTCAGGTGTCTTGTGTGACCAAAGGATCCCTATCAAGACTAAGGGCAAGGTCTACAAGACGGCAGTAAGGCCCGCCATGCTATATGGAGCAGAAAGCTGGACTTGCAAAAACGTCCATGAACGACAAGTCCATGCTGCCGAGATGAAAATGCTGAGGTGGGCTGGAGGCGTCACTAGGCTAGACCACATAAGGAACGAATACGTTAAGGGTAGCTTTAAGGTTGCCCCAATAACAGACAGGATAAGAGAATCCCAATTCCGGTGGTTCGGCCATGTGATGCGAAGAGACAATGAACACATTGTCCAAAAAGCCCTCAGCATTCCCACAGGACCAAGAGGCAGAGGCCGCCCAATGGCAACATGGCGGGCCAATATTGAAAAAGAAATGCAAAAGGGAAACCTGACAGAGGAGATGAGCCAGGATAGAAAAGTTTGGCGTCTTCGAACAAGGAGGGCCGACCCCAAATGATGGGATAAGGCAAAGAGAAAGAAGAAGAAGAAGAGATAATAAATCCTTTGCGGGAGACTCCCTAGATTCTAGAGACTCTAGGAGTCTATGACACTTGTTGAAGTGCCGCAGAGGTATTACCGACAAGATTTTGACTTTTTTTGTCCTAAAGGCGCTTGTGACATTAAAAAAAACGTACAACCACATAAATAGGAATGCCAATAAATGCCTTTATTTTTTTTATTTGAGAGATTTTTTGATTTTTACGATATGATAAAAAATAAACAAGTTATACTCGTACCATTTTTCCGCAATCTCAAAATTTAAACTGCTCTCCTGAAGAATTTCGTTTTTGTCGCTTATGCCCTATTGCCTTTTAACCGTCGGCATCTTCCTTCTTTGTATCCAACGACAAAATGATATACAAATCGTACAGAACCGAAAACGGAATTCTAGGATTTTTCATGATGTGAGATACATGTATAGAAAATCAGAAAAAAAATCTCATCATTTACATACATTTATTTTGTTTTTAAAAAAATACTAGATTTCCGTCTTTGATTTTAAGCTTCTCATACAGCCTTCTATGCACAAGTAAATTGATATGTACCCAATGTACAAAATTTTACGTTTCAGTAATAATGAGTGAAAGATCAATTGCGCACTAGAGGCGCTTTGTCAGTTTGCATACATTTTTCTGTAAAACGCTTTGATCGAGTGTGAATCTAACGTTGTATGCTAAGAGGGAAGAAATGTAACGTATGTTTACAAGGTAGAATTAAATGAAACGAAGATTGCTTATTTAGGACGGATTTTATCAAGGAGTTTGCAATTTAAATTTATTGTGAAGAAGTTTACAAAATCTTAAGGTTTTTTTTTACTTGAGGATTTCTGCTGTAAAAAAATATATATACTAGAGGGGCATCAGTTAAATAATGGTTATCGCTACGGACATGTAAATATAAAGTTATGAGCTTGATTTCCAGAAAAACTCAACAATTTGAAAATTGATCTTCTAAGTTGCATTAACATTCAAAATTCATATAATATGTATGCCCACAAACAGACACTTGTAAATTCGCGCTTACAAATGCTGAATGTGGACTCACAAATTGAAAACCAAACCTCAAATGAACATAAACCCGGCAACTTTGGCTGACTTCCCTGAAACATGGATGACATTGGTAAAGTAAAACATCGTTTATAGTATGGGTTGTCAGCCTCATACCAGCCTATAAGTCAAGGAATAAAAGATCAAATTGAAAAAATAAACAGCTTCTAAAAAAACACCGGTTTGATCGGTCCGTAGCTCAGTGGTAACACTGCGGACTCTGAATGGGAAGGTTGTGGGTTCGAATCCCGGCGGAGCACAAAAAATATACCATATAAATTTTCAAATTTGCTCTTCGCTGGGTTGAAAAATTCATAAACCTATACCAATTAATGGTCACCAAAGGTCCATCCAGCCTTACAGCAATTGGGTCTTGCTTGAATATTGGCGCTTTGTAGCGACGACCAAGCTCGTACACCTCTGCGGCACTACAACAAGTGTCATAGACCCCTAGAGTCTCTAGAATCTAGGGAGTCTCCCGCACAGGATTTCTTAAAAAAAAAAATGAACATAAGCCCGGCAACTTTAGCCGACCTTTCCTGAAACATGGGTGACATTGGTAAAGTGAACCATTTTTTACAGTATGGATGGTCAACCTCATACTAACCTATAAGTCAAAGAATAAATGATCGAATTGAAAAAATAAACACCTTCTAAAAAAATAACGAAAAATGTACCTGCTTTCTTTGAAAGTTCTATAACGTATCGATACTTACTTATATTTGAATGAATCATATTTTTCTTTGTACGGACGTGGACCTTTTTTTTGGGGCTGAAATATTTAGGCATTTCTTTATCCCCGAGCCTAAGCTATAAAAAAATATGTCAACCGAAAAAAAAGTATATTCATTTTCACACTGTCATATCTGGGGTGGTCCAAAGTACGTAATAATCTAGGGTTTCGGATACCAATGGGATATATGTATCTTGGGTTCGTATGTGATGTACATATCTTGGATAGGAGTATAAGAATAAGATGGATATTATCGTATCCATAATATAGCTGTTTGGACGGACAGATATGTGAATTTGAAACAAAGGAATGTGCAAAAAGCGATAAATCCGCCCCAATGTGATGGATCAAAGCCGCGGTAAGTAGAAATTTAGTGCAAAATATTTTGACAAAACCGCGTTAATAATTTGTTGATTTTAAAAATGTAATTTGTTGTGTATGTTCCTTGGCTTATAAGTTGGTATGCGGCTGACCACCCATGCTGTAGAAAATGGTTCACTTTGCCAATGTCACCCCTGTTTCAGGGAAGGTCGGCAAGCGTTGCAGGGCTTATGTTCATTTGAATTGGGTGTTTTATATTGTAGGTCCACATGCAGCATGTGTAAGCGCGAAATTATGCATGTCTGCTTGTGAGAATGCATTTAATATGAATCTCAAATGATACATATCTTTGCAGCTTAGATTTAGATTTTTAGATTTAGCTTCGCATATTTTCTTCAAGTTCGTGCTACGGTTTCTTCTTTTAAACAGTTTAACGTATGTTTCCTTACAACTCGCTGCCTTAGTTCTTGTTTACCGTATACGCCATTGAGAAAATTTTACATGAGCAATGTTTGCATGTGTACTGGACCAATGTGTCTTATAAAAACCAGAAATTTATTTTAAAAATATTTAAAAGAACTCTCACATTATCGAGTTTTATGTTTTTTTCTTAGCTCAGATTGTGTAGAATTTGATTCATAAGACAACTGCATGAAAAAGTCATATTTGACAAGATTGGCATATAAACAAGAGCTGGGGGAGCGAACTCGTGCTACAACTTCTAAAAACAAGTTCTACACATATTTACTAAAGGTCTGTTTTACGATTTCTTCTCTAAGCCCGGTTTTTGCATCTTTCCTTGAAATACGTGCTACGATATCTTCTCAAAGCCTTTTTCTATGCATTATTCTTTAAGTTTTGTTCTACAATCACCTTTTAAAAACAGGTGTACGCTCTTTTTTATTAGACCTTGTTACAATTTTTTCTTATAAACTATTATTTATCTTCGTCTCCGTGCTACAATTTCTTCTTGAAATCACTTTTCTTCAGCCTTGTAAATACCATTTTTTCTTCAAACAAGTGCTACGCCTTTTTTCTTCAGCTTTGTTTTACGACCTTATTTTTTATTTTTTTGTTTTACGCATATTTTCTTTAGCCATAAAAATCTCTTCATTAACTTCTTGTCATCATTCTTTCAAAGCCATACGACAATCTCTTCTTAAGCCCCTTTTTCTTATTTTTCGTTCAAACCTGTGCGACGATCTGTTTTCTTAACCAGTTTTATATATTTTTTCTGTACACTCGGCTATGATCGGTCCTTTTAGACCCTTTGACGCATCGTTTCTTAAGACTCATGCAACGATCTATCTCTAAACCTTATTCTACATGTTTTTTCTTGAAATTTGTGCTACAATGTTTTCTTCAAACCAGTTCAAAGCATCTTTTCTTTTAACCCATGTTACGTTAGACTATCTAAGCTCATTATTCTTGTTAAACTCCTACTACGATTAAACTATTCTACACATCTTTTCTTAAAACTCATGCTACGATCCATCTTTAAGCCTTTTTCTACACATATCTTCTTCAAACTAGTGCTACGAAGTCTTCTTTAAACTAGTTCTACGCACCTTTTCTTTCCACCCATGCTACGTTCGACTACTTGAGCTCATTCTTCGCATCTTCTTGTTGAACCTCTGCTACGATAGACTTTTTAAACATATTCTTCATGTACAACCTTTGTTTAGACTCTTGCTACGATCGGCTCTCTAAACCTATTAGTGCTACGATTTTTTCTCTAAGCTAGTTCTACGTACTTTTTTTCCATCATGACTGTCTAAGCCCATTCTTTGCAATTTGTTGTTGTGCCCCTGCTACGATCGACTCTAAACCTATTCTACACATTTTACCTTCAGATACGTGCTACGATCTCTTCCCCCAACCCTTTTCACGCATCTTTCCTCCCACCCTCCAACGCATTTCCTCTGTGAGTCCTCTCTTATGGGTCTTCTACGACAGTGATTCGATTGAATGGTTTTCTGATGGTCTCTCGTGGACTGATGGAGCGCTACGGTACGTGAAGTGGAGGGAGCATTTCAGGAAACTGCCTGAAAAATGCATGAAGCTCTTGGGCCAACGTCCGGCTCCAGGGAATTCTTTTCCAGTACTTGTTAAAACTTTACACACCACCCGTAGCGTAGTATATTTGTGAATACTTTAAAATGCAAACGTAATATTCTCTAATATTTGTTAGTATTGATCTGTTAACACAGTGAGAGTTCATTTTTATAAATATAAATGGTAAAACATTGTTTTAATTCACTTTATTCTTTTTTTTTTGGTAATATTCTCTGCCTGTTGTGTATACTAGGAATATCTAGAGTTTATAAATAATGCCTCCAATGAAGCGTTCTTTGAAGAAAATTAAATGAAATCAATTTTGTATTCGATTACGGTGAGTACCTACATTATAATTCCACGACCGGTTTCGCAAACAATCCGTTCGCATCGTCAGGTGGTTAAATAAATAAAATAAAATGAAACCACCTGATGATGCGAACGGATTGTTTGCGAAACCGGTCGTAGAATTATAATATACTCACCGCATAATATATAATCTAAATTCTTAGTTGTAAGGATATATTTATTTAAAGCTCTCAAACGCATTCCCACAAACAAACACGTGCAGTTCGCGCTTACAAATACTGAATGTGTAACAAATAAAATCCAAACCGCAAATGAACATAAGCCCTACAACTTTTGCGGACCTTCCCTAACACAGGGGTGACATTGGCAAAGTGAACCATTTCTTACAGTATCGGTGGTCAGCCTCATACCAACCTATAAGTCAAGGAAATCGACTTTAAAAATTGTTTTTATTTTATCTATGAACATGAACGATTACAAAGTGAATGCTTCTACAATCAAAACAATCGTTCTTTGAAGATTTACTTTTGCTTTCTTATAACTTATTTCTTTTTTTACACAAAGTAACGTTTTACATTGACTAGCCATATTATGAACGTTTTACGTTCATGTTTTTTTTTCTTTAATTTTGTTATTATGGGGGCTAGATTTACTTTTTTTTTTTTTTGATTCAGCCATTTATTTTAAATTTTGAAATAGCTAAAGCCTAGTTGAATGAAAAGAAACAAACAAAAACAATTATTTGAAGTTTCAAGAATTTGGAATCTTCTTTGAAAGCCTTTTATTTAATAAAAAGACCTTATACCCAGCTGTGTTTTATTTTTAATCTTAGCTGCAGAGATATGTATAATTTGTACAATACATAAGAAATAAGATTTACGTCTAACATAGGCCCAAAAACAAATAAATACGTAATTTTTATGCGCTTCCATGTGTTGCAAATGAACAAAATAAGCGAAACTAAAAATTGGAAGAACTCAGCAATTATTGCGGCCTTTCTATCGAACAGAATCCCCTCGATATAAATGTTTTTTTTTTTTTTTTAAATCAAGCATCCTTTGACCTTTTAGGTGGTTCATTTTCATATACGGTTCTGAAAATTACCCGTATTTTTTTTATTTCATAGGTAAGCAAAATATCCTTCAGCATTGCAACCAAACATTGCTTACATAATCAACTTTATTCATTAAAAAATCACGCATCAACTTTTTCGCATGGTTTTGCGAAAAACTTGATGAGTATCAACCTTTTGTTCGTGTGGCAAACACACCTCAACTACCTGCCCAAAGTAAAAAGCCCTCGGGCGTGGATTTCATTCGAAACGGGAATTATTTACATTTTCTCTCTTTTTTTCACTACCTCCTTCTCACTTTCTCTCACATACTTTGTTCGGGGACGACTGAATTTTCCGTCCGACATGAGTTTTCTCTCTGTTGACCTGTAAAGTGTATGTGCAACAAATAAACACAGTTTTCCTTTTTTCTTTTTCATTAAAAAAAATACATAAATATTTTTTCTGTTCCTTGCAGGTACTGTTTGTGAGTTGACAAAAATAAAATATAGACACCAGTGGCGAAGGGTGCCATACAAGCCGGTTATCATCGGTTTCCCGTTTAAAATGAGGCAGAAATGATAATAAAGTAGACTGCATGGTTTCAATCGGAGAAAAATACGTATTGTTTCTTTGGTTTTAAATCTATTTTTTTACTTTGTGCCTATATTTTTCAACTACTTTGTTACAACACGCTTTGCCACTGGTAAGGGTAGAAAGAAATGTCAGTTGATCTGCAATGTTGGCGGTAAGACACCAAAAATGTAGAAAAAAATAGGAAAATCGGATTATCACTCAGTCGCTCGTAAACATAATACCTCGTCATAGAACATTGAGTGGTCAAATAATGGAACAAAAAGTACGATCTTACATTTCATTCGAAAATAACTTTTTTTTCATTCTAGTTCAAACCATTCTTAAAAATGAAAGCGTCAGGTTGGTATGATCCTGACCATCTGATATGAGGCTCACTACCCGTACTGTACAAAATGATTCACTTAGACAATGTCGTCCCTGCTTCAGGGAAGATTGACACTTAAAGTTGCAATTTAATCCGGTTTTCTTTAAAACCAACATCAATCGCCACTTCCTTGCAACGCCTCACGACAGAAGCAACTACACAAGCAACACCTCTGCGGTACCCTTCAAGGGTGACATAGACCCCCAAGACTTTCAAGAATTGGGGAGCCTCCCGCACAAGATTCCGTAAAAAAATAAAAGTCTACGTGCGGCATGTGAAAGTGCGAACTTAAATGTGTCTGCTAGTGGAAATGCATTTAAAATGAATCTCAAATGATATAATATATCTTATTTAGATATACATATATCTTTGCTAATGTCACCCCTGCTTCAGGTAAGGTCGGCAAGAGTTGCAGGGCTTATGTTCATTTGAGATTGGGTTTTTTATATTGTAGGTCCTCATGCGGCATGTGTAAGCGTGAAATTATGCGTGTCTGCTTGTGGGAATGCATTTAATATGAATCTCAAATGATACATATCTTTGCAGCTTAGATTTAGATTTAGATTTAGATCTATTTAGATTGTATATTGTAATTTTTTTGGGTTCGAAAATTCTTTAAATTAAAACATACTTCTCTTCTTTTAGGATCTTTATTTTCGCTTTATATATTTTTACATTTTATATTTATTTTTAACACTTTTAGCAAGTCAAATTTATTTTCACAGTTTAGCACCGCCTACACTCTTCAATCAAAGGCAACTATCTCACTGACTTGGTGCACTCAACATTACGCCTTATATACTTCACAGACAGAAGTCTCTAGTAACTAATTGCCATCAAACTCTCGAACTTTCTACCGGCTTCAAGAGTACAAAAGGATCATTTAATTTCTAAATTTCTTAAGCCTATAATTATTGCAACGTACGGCGTAGGTACACCTATATTAATCTACTTTTGACATAATACTATAATAACTATTACTACCTACGATGTACACCTATATTAATCTACTATTTACATAACAATATTATAGTTTAAAAAAAATTTTGAGGAATTCAAAAACACTGTTTATTTTCACATGAATATATTTAAAAAGATTACAATCTTTAGAGTAAGTTACTAACGTTTTCGACCTAGAAGGTCATCATCAGGTATGATTATTGATTACAGAAAATAAATTTTGTAAAAAATTGTGAAAATAAACAGTGTTTTTGAATTCCTCAAAATTTTTTTTAAACTATAACAGTATGAATTTTCACAGTGTTAATACACAAACAATACAAAATATAACAATATTATAGATTATTCATAGATGGATCTGTGGAGCGGAAAAAGAAAAACAGTTAATTAAAAATGAGAGAACCCTTCTCAGCAAGACAATTCGTACAATGATTCCTTCAGCCTTTTCCACGATGGGGTACATGTCTCCCACTTTTTTTGGGACATGTCTTCCCTTAGGGAAATGTTACAAGGGCTTGTGAGACAGTTACCACTGTCCTGGCACGTGCAAAGCATTGCCACGCTATCACACGAATTTCAGTTTTTTTTTGTCCAAAATCTGGATTTTCAGCCTCTGAAATCTATCTTTTCAAAATTCGAAAACATTATTATATGTGTCACATTTTAACAATATTTATATTATGTATGTTAAAGTGATAATAACTTTAATCGATATTCATTTGTCATTGCCATGAACGTTGTCTATAATATATTAGATTATAGATTATAGATGAACGTTGTCAATACTCCTTTACTTGAAGGTTGGTATGCGGCTGACCACCAATGCTGTTGAAAATGGTTCACTTTGCCAATGTTACCCCTGTTTTAGGGAAGGTCGGCAAGAGCTACAAGGTGTATGCTTATTTGAGATTTGGGTTAATATGTTTCAGGTTCACATGCGGCATGTGCAAGCGCGAACTTATACGAGTTTGCTTGAGAAAATGCATTTAATGTGAATGTGTAGATTAGATTAGATTTTAAATTAATAATGTACAAAGTCATAACGTTGTTTCAACTATATATCGGCTTTTAAAGCTCATATTTAATGCATACCCAATAGCAGGCGCGTGTATGTTTGGGCTTAGAAATGCTACATGTGTACTTACAAATTAAATTCAAAATCTCAAATTAGCACAAACCCTGAAACATTTTCCAAACTTATCTGACTTATAGGTTGGTATGAGGCTGACCACTCATACTGTAAAAAATGGTTCACTTTGCCAATGTCACCCCTGTTTCAGGGAATGTCGGCAAGAGTTGCAGGGCTTATGTTCATTTGAGGTTTGGATTTTATTTGTAAGTACACAATCAGCATTTGTAAGCGCGAACTACACGTGTTTGTTTGTGGGCATACATCTGAGAGCTTTGAATGAATATATCCTTGCAACTTAGATTATAGATTATAGATTATAGATAGATCTGAAAAAAGGATACATTGAATAAAGTGAACCATGCTCTACAGTATGGGTGATCAGCCTCATCAATATCAGCCTATTAATAAATAATTAAATCAATAATCACCCTTGTTCCGTCAACAAGCATTTCGGCAAGTATTACAGTGTGAATGTTCATTTGAGATTTGGGCTTTTAATAAGTGTCAAATATTTTGACAGATTTTGACATGAAGTACTGACATTTATGTATATTTTTATTAACCTTTTTGTTGGCATTCAAATTAATTCAGTTGAGTAGGTAAAAAATTACCCGTTCATATTATAATTTGATTTCTCCAAGTTGGTACTATTGACCTTTTAAGTTTTATCAAGTTTTAACACCTTTTTACACTGTTTCCTTTCTGTCTTTCAAAGAGACAACATTGCCTCTCCATCTCGCTGCCTTAGTTCTTGCTTACCGTACACGCCATTGAGAAAATTTTACATGAGCAATGTTTGCATGTGTACTGGACCAATGTGTCTCATGAAAACAGGAAATGTATTTAAAAAATATTTTAAACAACTCTCACATTATCGAGTTTTACGGTTTTTCTTAGCTCAGATTGTGTAGAATTTGATTCATAAAAGCATGTGAATAGGTCTTTGGTACAAAAAAAAAATACAAAAATTTCGCATCAGAAATCACTCTTACTTTTTTTCATGAAATGTATACTGAATATGAAAAAGAATAACAAAGCATTTTGGTTTACCACTTGGTACGTCTTATAACATGACAAAGGACTGTGCAACCAAAATCAACCCCTGAAGTGCGGGCCTTTGTCTCTAAGGGGTGGATTATTGCCTCTCACGTACATAGCACGGAATTAATAGGTTATATTGGGGGAGAAAGCACGCTGTGAATAATGAAAACCGATATGGGATTTCAGGCAGTTTCAGTATTGCTACAGCTGAAATTATTTTTAGATGATTGCAATGGTAAATACTCGACAAATATATTGTTTAATTGTCCATTTTGATTGTGGAAGCATTTTCTTTGAGATAAACAATGAAACCATCTTGGTATTACATAACGTTGAGTGCACAAATTTTAACGACCGGTTTTGCACAAAAACCGTTTGCATCATCAGGTACCTAAATATTTTGTTAATAGCATATTTTGTGTCATGAAAAATGCAGAGATATTGAATCATTGTGTTATATGATTTAAAGAAAAAAAACAGTGGGATTATGAATAAAATGAAACTTAATGGACTTTTGTATTACCAATATTACCAAGATGTAGTAGAATACCCTCACTTCAATTGAAGTGGTTGGCATGAGGCCGGCTCCCTTACCTCCAAAAATAAATAGGTTCCACTTGACACAGGCGAAGTTGCGTTTAGTTGCGAAAATTATCAATTAAGCTGCACAAACAAAGCCACTTCTTACAACAACTTCACTCGAAGTGGGGGTTTTCCAGATTGCAAAAAGGCAGGTTTTTATTTAATTTGAAGGATTTGTATTGCTTTGCTTTGATTTGATTTGCAAGTATTTTGAAATTTGAGGGTGAAATAAGCAATAAAAATAGGAAATTATTTCTAACAACTTTGGTAGGGTCGGACCTTACTCCTCTTGCATAGAACGCAAGCATTCTACCAACTAAACTAACGACCGGAATTAATTTATATTTAGCATAATTTTCATTTAATGTTTGTTTTTCAATTTCTCAAAAACAACACTTGCATAGCTTACACAAATGTCACTTAAAAAAGATTCCATAGCAACCTGCCCATCTGTATTTTTTCCTAAAAAATATTTACAAATTTTGGTAAAAGAATCTTTCCCATACAAAACATAAGTTTCAAAGAGTATCAACAGCAAAAATGTATGCAAGTACATGCAAAACTTTTATTTCCTCTTACAAAACGAAATATCAAATAAATAATGTTAACTTCCCCGCGGCCCTATGTACCACGCACCATTGCGTTGCGTCACTCGATATTGAGCACTATGCCTTGCGTCTATATGATCCTTTATCGCCTGACGCCCCGAAAAGGCTACGAGCCAAACTTTGAACAGTATGAAGTTTGTATGGCGTAGACTTTATCGTAGCAGTCTTGAACGTAGCAGCGTAGACTTCAAAATTACATTTTTCTTAGGGTTTTTTTTGTGCAATAAGTTTTCTACAAAGAAGTTAAACGCAGATGCGATTTTCACTTATGGTTAAACGCAACTAAGCTTCACATATAGTGTAACTTATTGCCTGCGTTATCCCCGAAGGTTCTTGGGCTTATAGGTTGGTATGCGGCTGACCACCCATGCTGTAAAAATGGTTCACTTTGCTAATGTCACCCCTGTTTCAGGGAAGGACGGCAAGAGTTTCAGGGTGTGCGTTCATTTGAGATTTGGTGTTTATGTTGTAGGTTCACATGCGGCATGTGCAAGCGCGAACTTGTACGTGTCTGCTTGTGAGAATGCATATAATATGAATCTCCAATGTTACATATCTAAAAAAAAAAAATCTGTACACCCTTATCTCTAGATTAATGATGTTTTTTAGAGGAATTGACAATCTATTGGTCAAAATCACTTCGAACATATTTCAAATATTTTTTCTTACATCTTTTCTTACACAAAATGTTATTAACTATGAGTGTGTGTGTTAATGTACCTAGGCACGTAGTTTGCTGGTGTGCGTAACTGGTGTAGAGTCAAACAGCTAGTATAATGATGAAATGGATGCTGGTAGACTATTCTGGTATGATCCATTATGGAAGTGTTGGTACGTGAGCCTAAGCAGGCTGAGCGTGTGTGTGGAACAATCCATTAAAATAATCTTGACTAAACGTCCATATGAACGGTATAAATATGAGCCGCAATTGTGTGGAGAACCAGAATCGCTTGAAACATTGTGACGCGAAGTCTAAATAGGCAGAACAAGGAAAATAATTAGTACATTGTAAACCGTTATTGCACAAAAGAAATCTTGTTAAATAAATAAATTGCTGTATTAATTAAAAATAACCAAAATAAAATAAAAACAATAATTTATATTTTGTTATCTCATAGTATATTAACATTTATGTCTTTACATGCTTCCCTTCCTTGAATAGATGTATAACAAAATTTATTGAATAACTAAAAAAAATACAAAGATTTATATTTTCCTTTAAAGAACCTTAATTAGAACCGATCACTTATCCTGATTAATTCAACCTCCAGCTACCAGTATCCCTGTATTTTTTTAAACGCGCATTTTCTGTCTCCTTTTATCGCTTTTCTGTCATCATTTCTCTCTCTCGCGTCACCCGCGTACACCGACAAAGGCGTATATGTTTGTTTTTAAAAGCGCGTGTTTGTCTCACACCCTGAAAATTAGACGCCGTGTATGTTTTTCTTTCTCCCCCCCATGTGCTGTGGGTCCTTCTGACACATACATACAGGACGGGTATGAGGTGGGCTTGAGCATCCCCCCGTACAGATTTCCAAACAACGGGGACTCTCAAAACTCCGAAGTATCCAACTTTAAGTCATAACTCAATTTATACGTTAACCAAATAAACAAATAAACTTAAGCTCTCACTAGAAGTCGCTTTTAATTTTTCATACATTTTAGGTAAAACTCTAAGGTTAAGTTTAAATGTTAAGTTGATACTTAACTCCCAGGTGTACAACAAAGTAATTCATTTGATGTTTTGTGTTTACTGGCTCGTTTGTATTTTTGGAAACAATATTATTAATTCATCAATTATTATTGTACTCGTGTGATCCTTGAAAAAACAGTAAACAAAAATATTTGTAAATAATATAATAATTATAATATGCGTTTATTCCAGCTTGGTCCTGTGGAGGGTGCAATACATGACCAGCCATAAAAAAATAATACATCAATAGAAAAAGTACATAGAAAATTACGAAAATGCAGAAACATGAAAATATGTGATGTAATATATGAGAAAAAAGAGCAAACAAAATATATAGTTAAACAGTGAAAGAAAAGAGAAATACGTGGGCATTGTACATTAGAATATCAGGAACATATTAAACAGGGAAAAAAAGGCTACGTAAGCTTCAAATTCCTTGCCCAATGACGCCATATGCCCAACTCCCATTTCAGGCCTCTGATTGCTACGATCAGAGAGTTTTCGTTGGATTCAATTCTGTCTCTGAACCCAGCCATTCGGGTTCGCAGCAACCCATTCCAGGAGGGTAGTTGAGCCGCCACAAACATCCCACTCGCACTACAGCTCTTCCGCAGTCGTAACAATGCTCTGTAGCCCATTTAATATGCTTATACACGTGTTAAACAATATAAAAATAATAATAAAAATACTAAGAAATAAAAACTAAGCCTCTTGGAAGCTGGGACACTCTCACGCAAAATAATCAAAAATAACAACGTAATTCATGGGAAAAGAAAAAAGACTTTTTTTACATTTAGTTGATGGTTGCCTGGAAAATGATTATAACCACAGCTCACCCCTTAAGGCAGCAGTGATTTAGCACGCCAAATGGCTTTGTATTTTTTTTATTTCAATTTACTTGTTATTTATTCTGTAAAATATACCTTACAAGCAAATATTTCAGTGTATTTGTATTTATTTTACGGCATACATACGAAACAAAACTATGTACTTAAAAAATAAAAGAACAGAAATTCAGTTAATGTAAAAACAAAATAAATTCTATAGGGGTATTGTTCAACATACAAATTCAATCAACCTTAAGGCTTGTTCGCACAAGGCCACTGTTTTAGTCCAGTACCGAGTAATTTAGTGGTGGGCGGGGCCACAGAGTATGTAGGTTTATAGAGAGCGGTCTTAGAACAAAAAAAATGTGACCAAGAAGTATTATTTTCATATGAAACGATGGATAGCGCCAGTTATGATAGTTTAGTATTGTTTAGACTCGTAGGGTAGTTACTGGCGCTATCCATCGTTTCATATGAAAATAATACTTCTTGGTTACATTTTTTTTGTTCTAAGACCGCTCTCTATAAACCTACATACTCTGTGGCCCCGCCCACTACTAAATTACTCGGTACTGGACTAAAACAGTGGCCTTGTGCGAACAAGCCTTTATAAACGAAGTATTTTTATTCAAGATCATCTTGTACCTACCAAGTTCATTCCTATGAAAGTGAATGTTTATATGGACCTTGTCGTTTACTGATAATATATCGACGGTTAAAAGAAAGTAGAGCATAAGCAACAAAAGCTAAATTGTTCAAGAGAGCAGTTTAAAGTTTGAGATTGCAGAAAAATGGCATTATTTTTTTTATTTTTTATCATACCGTTAAAATCAAAACAGCCCTAAAATAAACAAAAAATAAGGCATTTATTTGCATTCCTATTTATGTGGGTTTACGGTTTTTTTTATGCCACAAGCGCCTTAAGGATAAAAAAGGCCAAAATACTTTGAAAACGCAGTTGTTTTCTTGGGCATAAACAACAAAATAATCATCGTAGAACTATGGGAGTCAGTGCATTAGAAAGAGCGGAAAATTTTAAGTGAGAAAGCATTCATTACTTATTTTGGACCAAAACATCCAAACCGTCGATATGCATATTGTCGTTTACTGATAGTATATAAGTTGAGTGTATATATGTAAAGCTATAATATTATCAAGGTGTGGCTCGTAGCGGAGAACTGTTCCTAATTGAAAACGTAATCAGCATCTTAAGCACTGCACCAGCGACAATGTGAGAAATCTCTATTAGAGATAACAGCTGCGCTCTCAAGTTTCTTCGCAAATGCATTTTGTGAACAGATATTTTATATGTTGTTTTCCATCCAGTGAAAACTAAAAATTGGATAGTGAGTTTACTTGAATTCATTGTTTACGTACATTTAAAGTGAATTTTATATTGCTGTTTATTGATATACGATTTATATAAGGTTGAACACCCATACTGTAAAAAATGGTTTTACTTTTGTTCATTGTTTAAATGTTAAATATATCAGGGAGACGTCATCAAGAATTGCAGGTTTAATGTTCATTTCTTGAGTTATAGGTTGGTATGAGGCTGACCACCCATACTGTAAAAAATGGTTAACTTTGCCAATGTCACCCCTGTTACAGGGAAGGATGGCAAGAGTTGCAGGGCGTATGTTCATTTGAGGTTGGGTTTTATATTGTAGGTCCACATGCGCCATGTGTTAGCGCGAAATTATACATCCAACTACAACTCTCAGCTGCCTTCGGTCTTCTCAGACGCGGCCTTTCGGCGGCGATCGACGCCACAATTGTCGAACCTCCCGTGGGGCGCGTAACGCAAGCCGTTGAAGACACTCTTTTTTCTCAATATATATCTTTGCGGCTTAGATTAGATTAGATTAGATAAGATTACACCAAACAAAAATCAAATATGCCTTTTAGTGTAGTCCAGTCAATAGCTCAATGATAGAATGCTTGCGTTCCATGCCGTGAGTCCGGGTTCAAATCCCACCGAGCGTGTCATAAATGACTTCCCGTTTCGGTGTTTATTTCAAACCCCAAAATAAAATGCCAGCAAGGCTTACTCAGCCTTCACAAGAAATCAGTACCAGTCGCTTGGGAGCTGGGAAATTCCCACTTCAACCGAAGTGGTTAGCGTAAGACCGGCCTCCTTACCTGTAAAAATAAATATCTTCCACACGCCACGTGCACGCAACCCTTCGGGAATATCGTCGCAAGGAGTTACAATATATGTGTAGCTTAGTTTCGTTTTACTTGTAGAAATTTTAAGGAAGCCGAAAAGCTGAACAGCACACAAGTGAATGGTTAAGGCAGCGACGCGGATCATTTTCACTTGAACGGTCTGATAAGCCTTAGCTTATGAGCTAAGGATTTTCTTACATCCATTTATAATTCAAAGGCTTTATTATTTACATATCAACGGTTACAAGGCAGTAGGGCATTAGCGACATAAACCAAATTGTTCCGGCGAGCAGTTTAAGGTTTGAGATTGCAGAAAAATAGCATAACTTTTTGTGTGTTTGTCATATGGTTAAAATCAAAACAGCTATAATTTTTTTATTACCTATGCCAGGCAGCCAGGCAGCTGCATCAAGAAGCAGCTTCCTAGAAAACTTTAGAAACTCTTTTCCCTAGCCGCCAGTATTACAGATTAACCGCCATTTCTTTCTGTCCTTACATACTTATTTCATTTCATCCAGAGTCATAACCTTCTTCATACAAGCTCTTATCAAACGGTCGATAAGCCAAACAAGCCCTGAATGTACGGTTTGTCCGCCTAGATACTTTCAGATCATCTTCTGGTTTTTCTTTTATCAAAGCTTTTTTTTCAAACGCAGTAAATCCAAAAAGAAGCTTCATTTTTTATCTAAAAATAAAACTGAATATTTTTGAGAAAACACACCATTTTCTCTTGAATTTAAGGCTGTATTTTTGGCATGATAAAGGACTCCTACACCACATTGTTTTTACATTTTGATGAGACGCGTACAGAAAACGCCGCGACAAAATCATTTTTGCATTTCGCTCCTTAAAAACAAACGAGAATTTTCGTTTTTCCCTGAAAAAAAAATACACGAAAAGAAAAGCAGCATCTAGGGAAAAAGAGTTTTCCACACATTAATGGTGAAATGATTTTGTTGAGTTTAAGAGTAAAATTTTATACTAGCATACTCTTTTGTTTATTTTTACGTTCTGTATAATTTACACCCGCAACGCAAAGGTTTTTGTGTACAGACGTTTTACGTTAAATTTACAGTATTTTGAGTCAAATATTTTATAATCAAAGGATGTGTACACAAAAGAGTACAGCAAACAAAACAGTACTACGATAAACTCTAAATTTCATTGTTTTTTATGTAAAGACGTAGGTTGAGAGAGTTAAAAAATGTTAAATACACGGTTTTTTTTTAAGAATTAATTTAAAAAAACCTTTATATATTTTTTAATAAAAACACACACTTTTAATTCACTTTTTGTATTTGGCTCTTACAAAACGCACCTAAGCTACACATACAGTGTAACATCATGCTGCATTCCCCAGAAGCAGATGCATGTGGCAAGTGGACGTGGCAATTTTTTTACAGGTAAGAAGGCTGGCCTTACGCCAACCACTTCATTTGAAGATGAATTGACCAGACCACATCAATATTAATTACAATAATAATTAACAACTCGCTGCCTTAGTTCTTGTTTATCGTATACGCCATTGAGAAAATTTTACATGAGCAATGTTTGCATGTGTACTGGACCAGTGTGTCTTATGAAAACAATAAATTTATTTAAAAAATATTTAAAACAACTCTCACATTATCGAGTTTTACGGTTTTTATTAGCTCAGATTGTGTAGAATTTGATTCATAAGACAACTGCGTGAAAAAGTCCTATTTGACAAGATTGGCGTATACGATAAACAAGAATTGCGGGAGCGAACTATGCGGTAATAATCCATTACTACTCGGATATTAGACCAACTGTTTTAAGAGAGCCTTAATTAAAGGTCCATCCAGCAACTGGGTCTTTCTTGAGAATTGGCGCTTTCTACAACGACGACCAAGCTCACAAAAGGCTCTTGAGGTGTGATACACACAAAAAAGCACTCACCAAAAAATCAGTTTTTTTTTTTACAGTATTCTTGAGGTCAAGTTAGCGGCGTAGCTGACGTCTTCAGGAGACACTATCTCTACACGACGACTGAGGATAAACTCGAGTTTAAGGTCACATCAATTTTTTTGTACAAGTTACGTTAAAAATACATTTTTTTCGCTTTGTTTACCCTGAAATCACAGCCTTAACTTTGATTTAAATTATTTTCAACTGAGCTCTACGCGGGGTCTACGGAAAGCAGATTGCAAAGCTACGCAACCACGTTCGTGGAAGCAGAAATCCTATCTAGCGTGTTGAATATTTAACCGGCACAGAAATGGGCAAGCTTTTGTGGTTAGTCCGCATGCGAAGCCTTAAGTATATTATAAATTATGAATATGGGCCAACTTATAATGTGTGAATTGTCAGCGCCTTTGTGAATTGTCAGTGTGTGTGTGAGTTTTAAGGGTGTGTGTGAGTGGTATGTGTATAAGTAAGCTCTCAGCGTGTGTGTGAATTGTCAGCGTGTGTGTGAGTTTTAAGGGTGTGTGTGAATAGTCTGTGTATAAGTGAACTGTCAGCGTGTGTGTGAATTGTTAGTGTGTGTGTGAGTTGTCAGTGTGTGTGTGTGAATTGTCAGTGTATATGTGAATTGTCAGCGTGTGTGTGAATTGTCTGCAAATATATGAATATTGTCAGCGTAGAATATCCAGGTAGGATTGAAACCATTGTCTCACCCCTACAGTGGTGTAGGGTGAGATTTTATATGAGGTTATTTGGATTTCAAGAAAGAATCAGTGCCCATTTTTAAAGATATAAACAGTACAAAGTTGATTTAATACCGTCTTCTAGTGATCGAACAGTTTCTGGTCAGGAAAAAAAAGATTGGTGAACCGCATTGTCTTCACAAATATCTGTAAATTTCTGTCTGAGATAGCCGATTTAGGATATCGACGGTTAAAAGGAAATATAGCGACGTGTTGGTCGAAAATGAGTTATGAATGCTATCTCATCTTATACTAGCTAATTTTCTGCTGTTTTAAATGCGCTAACTCGCACAGCTCTACGATAATTTTTTCGTTGTTTATGCCCAAGCAAACAACTGCGTTCTCGAAATATGGTGTAATCGACAAGATTTTGGCCTTTTTGGTTTTAAAGGTGCTTGTGACATAAAAAAAATCGTTTAACATCCTGAAACCACATTAATAGGAATGCCAATAAATGTCTTTATTTTTTTTCTTATAGAGCTGTTTTGATTTTAAGGACATGATAAAAAAAAAAAAAGTTATGTCATTTTTCTGCGATCTCAAACTTTAAACTGCTCTTTTGAATAATTTAGTTCTTGCCGCTTATGCCCTACTGCCTTTTAACCGTCGATATGTGTTATGTATTAGGGTCCTACACCACTGCACCCCTGCCTTTCAAAGGGTGATTGTTTATGGGAGATTCAATAGTTGAAAGTTCAAGTTTGTGGTAAAATTATTTTGGGGCATTTCCATTGATATGGAATAGTTATTATGAAAGTCCTATAGATGTGCTTACAGGTACGTAAACTTTTACAAAGGAAGTAATTTCCACTTAAATAGATAATATTAAATGAAAGTCTTTGTTTTAATTCATGTTGTGAATTGCGAAAGATTAAAAACATTAAAATTTAAACGTAAATTTAATCTAACAAATTCTTTTTTTGTTTTTAAGGGTCCGATTGTGGTTTTGTTTTCACAAGCAGAAAGCATTCTAAAGGCAAGTTATCAGATTCAAAGTATTCAGAGCTATCAGAATAATCATATTTAGGAAAACGTCGGCAGATAAAAAAAAACTGCAAATATACAATGGTCTAACCCGAAAAAACACAAAAACAAATACAATTTCTTTGGATGTTTAATTATTTAATATGAATTACCTTACTTGGTGAAATTCAAAATGTACTGTCTTTTAGTAGGGGATGAAAATCTTGAAGCATACCTGGAACAAAGAAATAAACAATAAGTTAACCAATAGGTAAAATAATGCAACTTTAATGCAACTAAGCTAAACATTTAGTGTAACTTCTTGCCTGCGTTATCCCCGAAGGGGTCGCATGTGGCGATACAGGTAAGGAGGCCGGCCTCACACCAACCACTTTCAGTTGAAGTGGGGGTTTCCCAGCTCCCGGGGGGGCTGGTTCTCATTTCTTGTGAAGGCTGAGTAAACCTTGAGATCGAACCCTTGATCTCGGCATGGAATGCAAGCATTCTACCAATTGAGCTATCGACCTTTTTACGAGCTTGATCCTCGTCGCTACAAAACGCCAATTCTCAAGCAAGACCCAGTTGCTGTAAGGCTGGATGAACCTTTGGTGACCTGTCATTGGTAAAGGTTTATGAATTTTTCAACTAAGCGATGAGCAAATTTGAAAATATAAATGGTATATTTTTTGTGCTCCACCGGGATTCGAACCCACAACCTTCCATTCAGGATGAAAATGAAAAATTAAAAATTATTATATCTTAAAAAAATTTAGACAATATAAATCATTTCAATAGCTTCACCTAATATATTATTTATTTTAAATACTAAACTTCCATCGTTTTTTTTTTTTTTTTAAGAAATCCTGTGCGGGAGACTCCCTAGATTCTAAAGACTCTAGGGGTCTATGACACTTGTTGTAGTGCCACAGAGGTGTACGAGCTTGGTCGTCACTACAAAGCGCCATTACTCAAGCAAGACCCAGTTGCTGTAAGGCTGGATGGACCTTTGGTGACCGGTCATTGGTAAAGGTTTATGAATTTTTCAACCCAGCGAAGAGCACAATATTCGAAATATAAATGGTATATTTTTGTGCTCCGCCGGGATCCGAATCCATAACCTTCCATTTTAGAGTCCGAAGTGTTGCCACTACGGACTACGGACCGGTCCAAGATTGATAAAATCAATTAATAAAATTGATAAAATCAATTTGATGTTTTCAATCGTTTTCTATATCCGAAAAACTTGAAGATATAAAACTTGAATATTGAAAATAACAAACTTGTCCCATTACTGTGAGATGTTTTTCTCGTTTTTGTACAATATACTAGCAACAAAATAATTAGGCTAGTATTCCAGGAGAGTGAGCATTTCTTCCAGTCTTGCAGGTGTAACGAGCCCTCAGACGAATTGCCAGTCAAGGCGAGGCGAACGAGTGGAATTAAAGCGAGCGAATAACTCCTTTGTCCTACCTGGCTGTGGAGCTACGAGTTCCATCAGAGACTAATCAAGTGGCTTGTTTTTTGTATGCGAATTAAGATACAAGAATTTATTAAAATCTTCAATCTATAATATAAGTTGTAAAGATATCACCCCCCAGTGCTTGTTTGTCTTTTCTACCATTTGATTCAAAGACGAACATTCAATGAAATTGTCTTAAGAATAACATTCTAAACCAGGGGTGTCCAACATAATATTGTAAAGGGCCAGGTTAAGTATTGTTACGAAATTAGGGTTCAAAAGTCTTTCAAATTAAAATACACAGGTCTTCTCATACAGTTGTTTATTTTACACTTTTAAATAATTTATTTTCACAAAGCTTTCTCGACTATTCCACTTGGTTTCTGTTCACTGATCAAGTTAGTTCTATGTGTTTGTAAATCTCGTATGATACTACTCGCCCTGCAAGCCACTGGCACCCTTCTTATACTATTTAAAACAGTACAATCTAGACCTATATTTGGTAGACAGTTCCAGAAAGGCATAGTAATTATTATTTTTCGATGCTGCACGTATTTTATTCAATGATTCCTACCCACACAATACAATACAGAATTCCTATAACTAATACCTACTTATTTTAAATATTTATATTTCATATTTACGTAATCTTGTTCATTTATGTAATCTTGGCGGGCCAAAACAAATGCTCAATTTCGCCCTTCCTCAACATTTTTTTCAATAAGTTAACAATTTTTTTCCATAAGTAGCCAAAAATATGTGCATGTCATTCCTAGTCGGTATATAGATAATTGAATAAGGTAACTAACTAATGATGGATGTTTTTTTATATTCATATTCTATTCATGTCGTCGCGGGCTGGATGAAGGACTTATGCGGGTCATATTTTTGTGGCCCACGGGCCGTATGTTGGGCAGGCCTGCTATAAACAATCTAAGTGAAGGAAAATACCTACGTAATTAATACACGATAATGTGAGAGTTGCTTTAATTTTTTTTCAAAATAAATTTCCAGTTTTCATTAGACCCATTGGGCAAGTACAAACAAACATTGTTCACGTGAAATTAGCTCTGATTGAAATAAGACAAAAAATCACTAAAAGGTCGTAACAATATTCGGATGATTTATTTGGTGAGCTCTGTTTTTATGTGATTCCCAACTCAAAAGCGCTCTGCGAGCTTGGTCGTTGCTTAAGAAAGCGCCGATTTTCAAGAAATACTCAGCTTCTGTAAGGCTGGATGGACCTTTGGTTATCGCTCTTTTGCAAAGGTAGATAAATTTTTCGATCTAGCGAAAAGCATATTTAAAAATTGAATATGTTTGTAAATAGTTTTGCACGGCAACGTTAACTCAGCCTTCAGAAAAAAATGAAAACCAGCCTACTCGAAAGCTGAGAAACCTATATTTCAACTGAATTGGTGGGAGTAAGGCCACCCCCCTTACCTGTAAAAAATAATAAGTTACATTTGTCACTTGGAAAACACGGAAAAAAGTCACACTACATTTTGTAGCTTTGTCAATATCACTCCTGTTTCAGGAAAGGTCGGCAAGAGTTGCAGGGTTGATGTTCATTTGAGGTTTGGATTTTATTTGTAAGTACACATTCAGCATTTGTAAGCGCGAACTACATACACGCGTTTGTTTGTGGGCATGCATTTCATATGAGCTTTAAATGTTAATATATCTTTACAATTTAGATAAAAGATTACAGCGAACAGAGCTTTAATTCGGTTCTTGTTTTTTTCAGGATGACACTGAAATAAAAAGCATAACCTTAACTTGTATATATTGCACGTTTAATAATAAAGAGCAATAACTCAAAAAATAAGAATGTTGGGAAATCACGTTTGAAGTTCAGACAACCAGTACAACTTGTATGGGATGAAAAAGGCGACCGATGTTTTATCTCGGTCATATTCGTCCAAATTGAACGGCTGTCGCATTCTACCTATTCTTCTCGCATTGTTTTTGCGTTTTATTACAAAATCTCGATTTTCTCAATTTTTGAGTTATTTCTCTTTCTTATTAATCGTGCAATTTGTAAGTGCGAACTACACGCGTTTGTTTGTGGGCATGCATTTCATACGAGCTTTAAATGTTGATATTTCTTTACAATTTAGATTAAAGATTACAGCGAACTAGAGCTTATAATTCGGTTCTTGTTTTTTTCAGGATGACACTGAAACAAAAAGCTTGTATATACCCCAATAAAGGCAAGCAAGTCCTGAAGCAACGGCGGCTTGTTCTACATGTATTTGTTTGCTTTGTTAGATCGATGTTCGCGCTGCTCTGTGTTCGGCCACAGCGTTTGTTTACACGGTAAACCCGGCATTAATCACTCGGGAATCGGTAAACTTTACGTGTTTACGAAAACATACCGTTCCCTCGGAAAACGGTAAATAGAGACGCTTCTGAGATTTGAGTGTGCTATAACCTATCCATAATCTAAGTTGCAAAGATATATTCATTTAAAGCTCTCAGATGTATGCCCACAAACCAACACGTGTAGTTCGCGCTTACAAATGCTGAATGTGTACTTACAAATAAAATCCAAATCTCAAATGAACATAAGCCCTGCAACTTTTGCCGACCTTCCCTGACACAGGGGTGACATTGGCAAAGTGAACCATTTTTTACAGTGCTGATCCTTCAAATCTCCTAAATAAATCTAGTCACAAATGGTGTTATTCCTTGACTTATAGGTTGGGTTGAGGCTGACCATCCATACTGTAAAAAATGGTTCACTTTGCCAATGTCACCTCTGCTTCAGGAAGGGTCGGCAAAAGATGAAGAAAAAAAAATGTTTATTATGTTGTAGGTTCACATGAGGCATGTGCAAGCGCCAACTTGTACGTGTCTGGTTGTGGGAATGCATGTTATGTGAATCTCCAATGTAACATATTTTTGCAACTTAGATTAGATTAGATTTTTTAATTTTTCAACCAAGCGTAGAGCAAATTTTAAAATTTAAACTACTTTTTTTTTTTGCTCCGCCGGGATTCGAACCCACAACCTTTCAATGCTACCACTGAACTACGTACCGGTCCAACAAGACTCTTGCTAAGCTCTACGATTAAGTTATAACGCATAGTTTTATACTAGACTTACAGGGCTGGCAGCGCACTTACTAGTTTCCTCCACCAGCACGCACGTTGTGTATGTAAGAACTCACTCAGGGGGCAACCCTTATCAAGGGAAGGGTTCAGCGGGCGCGGAGCCTAGGCACGGGGTGATTAGATTATGTAGCTGATGATGTTAGATTTGTGGATGTAGTTTGTGATAGATGAATATTTTCATGCATTTGATTTTAAACTAATATATGACCGCATGTTTAATATCATGGTTGGTTGAAAAATTCAGTAATGGTAATGTTTTTTTAATATATTTGTGAAAAGAAATGCAATTCACCAATCGATTTTGCCTGGTCAGTTGTTTTGACGCAAAAGCAAAATCTTTTGTTCATGCAATGGCATCTGTTGAATCAGGCTCGAAGTTATTGCTGACAGGTCAAGATGGGTTCGAACCGGTGTTAGTGTCTTAATCTTAAGCTAAATCTAAGTTGCAAAGATATGTATCATTTGAGATTCATATAACATGCACTCTCACAACCAGACACGTACAAGCTCGCGCTTGTACATGCCTCATGTAAACCTACAACATAAAAACCAAATCTCCTTGACATACACCGTGCAACTCTTGCCGTCCTTCCCTGTAACAGGGGTGACATTGGCAAAGTGAACCCTTTTTACAGCATGGGTGGTCAGCCGCATACCAACCTATAAGTCAAGGAACAAACACGACAAATAAAATTTGTGAGCATGCATTTAATAAGAATTTTAAATGTTAACATGTCCTTGCAACTTTGATTATAGATTATAGTAGTCAGTGGTCCTTCAGTAATAATTAATCAATTACATCTTATTAATAAATTATTCATGTTAACTTAAATAGAAATTACAGACTCCTCAGCATGACCTACATACACACTTATATAATAAAATACACTCATATGAAGATAATGCATGAAAAAGGTGATGGATATGAAGGAATTGAAAGAGGTATGTCAGGATAGGAAAAAATGGAGGCAACTCTGAAGAGGCTCTGGCCACCCCTAGCGGAATGGGGACAGAGTTACAGTACAGTCATATGTACAGGTGTTACTTACCCAAAACAGGGTAATAATTTTAGGTCACTGACGTTCTGATTTTAGACCGTAATGTGTCTTACCCAACACGTGTTACTAGAGATGTGCAGGGTCAGATTCACGGCCCATTCAGGGCCACATTCACGGACTATTCAGGGCCACATTTACGGCCCATTCAGGGCCACAATCACGGCCCATTCAGGCCACAATCACGGCCCATTCAGGGCCACATTTACGGCTCAAATGAGATGATACACAGTTCATCAGGGCCGTATTTAAATGCTATTCATATTATGCTATTCGGACCACATATACGGCTTGTTAATAAGCAGGTTCTTGTTTTCATTGAGGTCACAGTCATGACTTTTTTGAAGCCGTATCCATAACCTCCTAAGGGCAAAGCTTGACGATCAAGCTCGCAGAGGACTGTTGAGGTGTGATACACACAAAAACAGCGCTCAGTAAATAAATCATCCTAATTTTAATATTATTATTATAGCCAAATATAAACATTATATGTTCCAAGCTAATGCTACTAAAAACTTCAATCAGGATTGTATCTACGGCAAATTAGGGCCACATCAATGGCTCAAGTCATACCACAAAACCAATAGAATTTAGATCACATTCACGTTTCCGTTGAGCTCAAGCTTCCAAAAGCAAAATTTACGGCAATTATTGAACTTTCCACTCCCATGAAGCCATTACAACAGTCCATGATGTAGCTCACATTCATAGTTCACATAAATCCACATTCACGGCACAGGTAAAACCTTTATGTAGTCACATTCACGGCCCGTTTGGGGCCACATTCACGGCCTTTTTGGGGCTGTATTTTAGGCCGGCTTGGGCCCGCGTTACGCAGGCACCCAGGGGCCTTCTTTTGTGGACCGTTGAACCCACGAGGGTTGACTTTGCGATCCCATATTTCATACCACGCTCAAGTAATTATTAATTAAATATGTGCGTATGGGCTTATGTACTACATATACAGAGCGTGTCTTATACATTATGTTCTTTGTGGTTCAAGTCGTGTCTTTACGTGAAAGGAATTTACTTAATCTGCATATATTCAAGGCTTGTGAAAATACAAATATTTAAAAAGTGATTTATCAAAACTTCTTATTTTTCTTTTTCAATCGAATTTTAATCGCAGATTGACAAAAAAATATACTCGCCGTCATCAAATACAAAATTGTTTTTATTATATATATGTGAAAAAAACTCTTCAACTTTTTCCGCCCTTCTCTGAAACAGGAGTGGCATTGGCAAAAATGAACTACCTGTTTTATCATAAATCATCAATTGTGGGGCTGAATCAAAGTTGTGAGGCTTATGTTCATTTGAGGTTTGGATTTTATTTGTAAGTACGCATACAGCATTTGTAAGCGCGAACTACAAGTGTTGGTTTGTGAGCATACATCTGAGAGCTTTGAATGAATATATCCTTGCAACTTATATTATAGATTATTATTATTTATAGATCAATACTAAATTCATAAAGATCATTTAATCATAAAGGCTTGTTTTCATAAATCTCTCTTCGACTTGTCTTTGTATAAGAAGAAAGTTTCCAAACAAAGATCGTCATCCAAGTCATGGGCACACCTCTGGCCTAGAGGCTTTTGTTTTGTCGTGCCCTTTTACTTCACACGAAGGACTTCCGCCGCTTAAAAAAACACATAGCTTTGCATGAACATCCATGTGCTGTGGGTCCTTTTGACACATGCATATGAAAAAAATGGCGGTGTATCTGTAATGCTGGCGTTAAAAGCTGAGGCTGTAACAAATGTCTATTTTTCACTTTTTATAGAATATGTTTTGTACGTAGGTATAATTTTTACTGTTTAATTGTTTAGTGTTTGTTTGTTTTATATACTTAAATGTAATTAATTGTTTGTATTCCTTGATAGGTTGGTATGAGGCTGACTACCCATACTATAAAAAATAATTTACTTTGCCAATGTCACCCCTGTTTCAGGGAAGGTCGGCAAGAGTTACAGGGCTTATGTTTATTTGCGATTGGGTTTTTATATTGTAGGTTCACATGCGGCATGTGTTAGCGCGAACTTATGCATGTCTGCTTGTGAGAATGCGTTTAATATGAATCTTAAATGCTATGCATCTTTGCAGCTTAGATTTTAGATACAGAACGGGGTTGAAGAGGGATTAAGCATCCATTAATAAAAATATTATTTGAACGGAGCTATTCACAAAACATTTGATCTATGGTTGATCTCTACGAATCATCATTTTATGTATGGAAAATTCACTGTAGACTGCGGATGAGTAAGAAAACAACATCCATTTTTTAAATTAAAAGTAAATACAAAATTCAATTCGAAATGTTACACACAAAGTTCCAAACACCATTTTCTTTACTTTTAAACTAAAATTTCTGCCTCGGCAAGTCGTTCACTATTGACTATCGGAAAACAAACTATCTCTCTTATTTTTCCAGAACAAATCGATGCGCGCACTGTGAACGGAAAGTTCTCGGAACCTTTCATACAGTTGGTGGAAGAAAAGTCGCAGAACCGATAGATAGAGCAAAGAGTGAGAAAGATTGGATTGAAGCCAAGGTAGAAAAGACATTTAGAAACTCTATCGACCGGTCGGTAGTCTAGTTTTTGACCATTCTGACACGTAAATGGAAGGTTGTGGGTTTGAATACCGACGTAGCACAAACAAAAACATACCATTTATATATTCAAATATTCTGAAATTTTGGAAAAAAAATCATATGCCTCTACCAAAGACCGGTCACTAAAGGTCCATCCAGATTTACACAAACTGGGTTTTGCTTGAGTGTTTTTGCTTAGTGGCGACGTCCAAGGTCGTAAAAGGTCCGGTCGATAGCTCAGTTTTTAAGGTAGATATCAGTGGACTATCTCACGCCTAAATCTAAGCCTAATCTAAATCTAAGTTGCAAAGATATGTATAATTTGAGATTCATATTAAATGCATTCCCACAAGCAGAACGCATAATTTCGCGCTTACACATGCCGCATGTGGACCTACAATATAAAAACCCAATCTCAAATGAACATAAGCCCAGCAACTCTTTCCGACCTTCCCTGAAACGCCTCATTATCATTACTTCTTTAAGCAAATAATAAAATCTAGATTTTCTCAATTTTCCCGTCTGCAAAAAGATAAGCAGAGAGCCTTCAATTTCTCAGCGATTTTTCCTTTCAATTGCGTTTTAAGGAAAAACTACAAGACGACGTATAATTTTCTCTTGGAGGTATCGTAGAGCTAATGGGGCGTTGTATAATTTATCGGAGTTAAGCTGAAAAAATCAACACTTAGGGAAAGGAAACCGGAAAAGCGATTCTTTACTTTTACATCATTCAAACACTCTTCCCACTCTCACTTTCTCTCTCCCTTTTTATTCTGCGTTTGTTTTTTTCTAGATCATTATCTTTCACAGATAAAGAGAATATTTTTGTATAATTTTTTTACATTTTTTTTTTTTTGTTTATGATATTTTCTTTTTTAATAGACCAAAAATATGAGCATAATAAAATATGAACATACTAAATTTACAAGTACAATTAAGAGGTAAACATTTTCCTTCATATGGAAGGTTAACTCAGCCTTTCAAAGAAAAATAACCTATCTACAATCTATAATCTAAGTTGCAGAGATATACATAAGGCTCTTCTTAAATGTATGCCTACAAACAAACACGTGTAGTTCGCGCCTACAAATGCTGAATGTGTACTTACAAATAAAATCCAAACCTTAAATGAACATAAGCCCTACAACTTTTGCTGACCTTCCCTGACACAGAGGTGACATTGGCAAAGTGAACCATTTTTACAGTACGGGTGGTAAGCCTTATTATAATACGCATATTTTGGATAAAGAATAATTCATTTGTAATTTTTATCATCATTTTATTCATTGCGTCACAGTTTGGTGTAAGGTTGACCACCCAGATTGTAAAAAAATTCACTTTACCAATGTGTCTCTGGTTCTTTGAACAGAGATTGCTTTGGTAAAAGTGAATCATTATTAATGTCAAAGTATAGATTGTAAGTCCATAACCGAAATCGCAAAGATAAATAAACACAAGATTCACATTAAATGTATACCTACCCACAAACAGACACGTGTTGACATTTCACATTAAGGCCCGGTATTTTGAAGTATCGTAAAGTTAACTAAAATGCAATTTTAGTTAAATCATCATAATATTTCACTCACCGAATTTCGGCAGTAAATATTTAGTAACTTTAACTTTCGATTTTCAAGATGGCGGCGCTTCACTGACAGCAGCTGTCCTTTTTTAATGTAAGGATACATCAAAATTGTTGCAAACTGAACATTTTTTGTCTCGTTTTCTAGCTTAATGAAGGTAGGGGATATGATTTTTATGAATAGTTGTTTGTTTTCAAGCTTTTGAATAGCATTTTTATTATTTCCAAGATTTGAGGGCGTGGCTTCATACTTCGGCAATGTTCGGTTTTAGTTAACTCGAGATTGAGTATTTTGAATAAAAGTTCAAGTAATAGTTAACTAAAATATTACTACAGTTCAATATACCGGGCCTTACACACGCCTATGTGCTTGAAAAGAAAACAATAACCAATATTAAATGAACGAAAGCCCTGCAATTTCGCCGCGCTTCTCTGAAACAGGGATGACATTGGTGAAGTGAACCAATTTGTACAATGTGGGTGGTGAGCCTCGCATTAATCTTGTTATCAAGAAAATAGTACCACTTTTACAATTTTAATTATCTTATTGGATAAAAATTGCCATCATTTAACCTGCAATCAGTAATTTTCATTTGTAAATAAGTAAAAAAAATATTCGTAGTTGACCTTGTATATATTTTATTATTCCTTGACTTATAGATTTATATATACTTATTTCAATCTATCCTTTATCTTGTATACATAATGTCTCACCAAATGACGTTTAATATTAATTCTTATTCTTTCATAATTGCCATAAAACTAATTTAAAGTTAACAGAATTTTTACTGAATATTTTACCTACCAAACTGAATTTTATACCTTTTGACCAATTTTATTTTATTTATTTTATTTTATTATTAAAATGGACTTATAATTAATTAATTAGTTATTACCTAATAGATCTTCTCTTACTTGTTTAATTTATTTAATTATTTCATTAATTTAAAATCTTACTGTATGTGTTTTACCTACCTGACATCATTTGTACCTATTGACAAAATTTCATAAAATAAAATTAATTTCTGTAATCAAATCATACCTGATGATGACCTTCTAGGTCGAAAACGTTCGTAATTTTGTTTTAAAGATTTTAATCTTTTAAATAAAGTCTATAGTGAAAATAAACAGTGTTTTGCTTGAAAAATTTCATCCAAAAATTATAAATTGAAACAAAATGAATTTTCACAGTGTTAATACACAAACAATACAAAATATACTTATAGATTAGTATGAGGCTGACCACGCATACTGTGAAAAATGGTTCACTTTGCCAATGTCCACCCTGTTTCAGGGAAGGTCGTCAAAAGTCATGATCATTTGAGTTTTGGTTTTAATTTGTAAGTATAATTCAGCATTTCTCAGTGTGAATTTGCATGTGTCTGTTCGTGGGCACGCATTTCATATGAGTTTTGAATGTTCATATATCTGTGCAACTTTGATTAGAGTTTATTATCATAGATAACTTTTCAATGTTTCAGGAATGGCATTAGCAAAAGTGAATCTTTATTTTTACAGTTGAGGTGGTGAGCCTCTTACTTACGCTCTACGCGAGAAACATGATAAGCAAAAAAAAAAATACAGTTAAATCATGAAAAATGAAATATCAGAAATCCTAAAAAAAAATAACTTAAAAGGAAAAAAAAAATATGAAAAAAAAGAAGCGTCAGACATTGATTGAAAAAAATGGCATCTCTGTTTCATGCTTATTCAGAAACAAAAATTATATTTAGTCAACAGTTTGTAGCATAAAAATGTACATTGCAATGAGGTTTATATACTGTTATCTTTATTTTAAATTAAAAAATATGTAAAGCTGAATAAAAAATATACATTTTGATGGTAGTAGTTTTAGATAATTTAAAAATATATTTCATTACTAACTATGGTGTAGGTTTGTGAATAAGTCTATTCTCAGAAACTCCCCGTCATTGGGATGACTGTACGTTTTTTCTTTTTGGGAAATTGTGATACTGGTAATCGAGGGTAATGGGTTTTTTATTTATTTTCGTGATAGCATCTTTTTGATACAATGTGCATTGATCGGTATACCAATATTTGTTTGAGATTCCCACAAAAGCCGTCGCTCATTTTTTACAGATATTTATGAAAGAAGTATGCAAGGATCGAAAGAAATGGCGGTTGATCTGTAATGCTTGCGGTTAAAGCTGAGGCTTTTAAATTTAAAAAATATGTGTTGTAGTTTTTTAATTTTTTACTGTTTAATTGCTTAGAATTTATTTGTTTTATATATTTGATTGTATTAATTGCTTGTACTCCTTGACTGATAGGTTGGTATGCGGCTGACCACCCATACTGTAAAAAATAGTTCACTTTGCCAATGTCACCCCTACTTCAGGGAAGATCGGCAAGAGTTGCAGGGCTTATGTTCATTTGAGATTGGGGTTTTTATATTGTAGGTCCACATGCAGCATGTGTAAGCGCGAAATTATGCATGTCTGCTTGTGGGAATGCATTTAATATGAATCTCAAATGATACATATCTTTGCAGCTTAGATTTAGATTTATTCACTTGATAAAAGACGGAGGGTCAACAAAATAATTTCTTACAGTTTTTTTTCTTCTCTTTTTTTCACAATAGATCATAGATCTGTTTGGTTTCAACAGACAGTGAACTATTTCTGTTTAGGCTGAAGTTCGGCTATCCTTCTACGTCTTTGATGCTTTTCCAGGTAGGCACGACTCGTAGAAATAGGGTAATTTCACATGTTTTTATTTCATACTATGATGTATGGAAGTGAAGCCTGGACGGTGAGTGAAAGTGAGATTAGTAAAGTCCATACGGTAGAAATGGATTACTTAAGAAGTATGATTGGAAAAAGACGGAGTGATAGGGTGAGGAATAATTTTGTTAGAGAGGAATGCGGTGTAAGAGAAAGTGTGAAAGTAAAGATTAAAAGAAGTATACTTAGATGGTTTGGACATTTGGAGAGAATGAATGAGGAAAGAATGACGAAGAAAGTATATGCTGCAAGAATTGATGGATGTCGTGGAAGAGGAAGACCGAGAAAGGTATGGATGGACCAAATTTTCGAAATAGCGAGTGAATGGGATGTCCAGAGTCATAATAAAAGGAGAGCTTGTATGAAAAAAGTTATGACTCTGGATGAAATGAAAGAAGTATGCAAGGACAGGAAGAAGTGGCGGCTAATCTGCAATGCTGATTTTTAATGTTGGTTTATTGGCTTGCTACATTTTTTGCATAAGACATTTTTTACTTTTTTTGTATAAATTTATTTTTAAGGTTTTGTTGTTTTCTTATACTTAAATGTTATTTATTACTCGTATTCCTTGACTTATAGGTTGGTATGAGGCTGACCACCCATACTGTAAAAAATGGTTCACTTTGCCAATGTCACCCCTGTTTCAGGGAATGTCGGCAAGAGTTGCAGGGCTTATGTTCATTTGAGGTTTGGATTTTATTTGTAAGTACACAATCAGCATTTGTAAGCGCGAACTACACGTGTTTGTTTGTGGGCATACATCTGAGAGCTTTGAATGAATATATCCTTGCAACTTAGATTATAGATATAGATGTATCTTATATGACCGTATATATTTCATATGTTTCACATATGACCGGTCCGTAGTTCAGTGGTAACACTTCTGACTCGTAAATGGAAGGTTGTGGATTCGAATCCCGGCGGAGTATAAAAATATACCGTTTATATTTGCAAATGTGCTCTTCGCTGGGTTGAAAATTCATAAACCTTTACCAAAGACCGGTCACTGAAAGGTCCATCCAACCTTACAACAACTAGGTCTTGCTTGAGAATTGGCGCTTTTTACAACGATCAAGCTTGCAGAGGGCTTTTGAGGTGTGATTCACACAAAAACAGCGCTCACTAAATAAATCACCCTAATATTATTATTATTATAAATATAGATCTGTTTGGTTTCAACATATAGTGAACTCTGTTTAGGCTGAAATCCGGCTATCCTTCCACGTCTTTGACGATCTTCCAGGGAAGCCCCGACTCGGAGCAATAGGATATTTACATATTTGTATTACATACAATGATAGACTACATTTTTGAAAACGCATCATCGTTTTTAAAAAACTAATATCTAGCGTAGTTTGCAAATTATAGCACTTTAAAATTAGCGCATTCTCGATTTTCTGTACAACAGGACTTTTTATTTAGAAGGATGTGACGTCTATGAATCTTCAGATATTATGTATATCATACAAATCCATCGAGGTTTCAGGTAGCCTGGCGGATCCATCGACGTCACGACTTGGTTATCCGACCGCGCTATGTTTTAGCGGGACTCATATTCGGCATTTTATTTTAAAAAAATATCAATGAACTCTTTATTCTTACTACTTAAAAAATGGTTGTGATCCTTGAGATAATTTTACATGAGCAATGGTTGTATGTGTACTGGACAAATGTGTCTTAAAATGAATACTGAAAATTGATTTTTAAAATATTTAAAATAACTCTCACAATTTCGAGTTTTTATATTAATGTTATGTGATTCTTAAGAAAGGTCATCATTGAATCGAATGGTAGAAAATCCAAACAAACTCTGAGGGAAAATATGTGTAAAAAATTGAATGGCCACATTTAGTTTTTTTTTTATCATACAACAACATCCTAGGCTGGGACTGATGGAGCTATTATTATACTGTTGATGCTTTTTGCGTTCTTAGCTCAGGTTGTGTAGAATGTGACTCTAACGACAATTACATTGAAAGGTTATCATTGAATCAAATAGTAGATAAGCCAAAAACTGTGGAGGATAAGGTCTAATATGGGAAGACGAAGAAGAAGAATACAAGCTATTTGTTTGTAACAAAATATAAAACATTTAAATTATTTGTTTTCTATTTGTTCACGGAATCGTTTAATTTGATAAGTCACGATACTTTAGGCATTCAGTCATAATTGGCCGCGCGGCATTCAGGTAACACTTAATTCCAAACTCGGATAATTTCCATACGCTTAGCCGCCACAAAAGAAATCCCATTATTTTCATTACCATAAACCAAACCCGTCTATGCCATCCTCTACGCCGTTTCCCCCCTCACGCTACGCCATTTCTAATAATACGATACACCCCATAATATTATTAAAATAACTCGCTTTCATAATTTCCACGTCGTAGAGGTATGGCGCTACGACGGACATAATGGTATTTGTACGAATATTGAGGCCAAAATTAAACATTGTTCTATGCATATAAAATATATTGCTAATAAGAAGGATAAGCGATGCCTCTTTACTTTGGTTTGAGGCTTATCATCCATACTGTAAAAATGGTTCACTTTTGCCAATTTCATCCGTGTTTTAAGAGAAGTCTTGAGGAAGCTTAAGGTCATTTAAAATTTTGTTTTTTTTTTGCAGTCCGGTCGATAGCTCAGTTATTAGAGTGCTTGCATTCTACCCCGTGAGCTCGGGTTCGAATCCCACCGAGGAGGGTGTCAGAAATGATTTCCTATTTCGGTGTGTATTTTCAAACCCTAGAATAAAAATACCGGCAAGGTTTATTCAGTCTTCACAAGAAATGAGTACCAGCCCCCTCGAGAGCTGGGAAACCCCCACTTCAACTGAAGTGGTTGGCGTAAGGCCGGCCCCCTTACCTATAAAAATAAATAGGTTCAACTCGCCACATGCGACCCCTTCGGGGATAACGTGGCAAGAAGTTACACTATATGTGTAGCTTAGTTGCGTTACGTTGCATTTTCTAAATGTACCGAGAACTTAAGCTCGAACGTACACGTGTATGTTTACATCCGGACAGTATATCCTGAAGGCACCTACTCCCGGCTAGCCATCGTTATCATCATCACACAGGGCGTGAGTTTTTTTTTCTAGTCATATTGCTTTTTCTATTTTTAGAAAATTTGCATACTAAAAACATGATTTGAAATAAACCAAAGAGGATTTATTATCTAAACATGAAAAATTGAAATGGCAAACAGCGCCAGACCTGCACTTTGCACTTAAAAACACTTCTACAAATTATTGTTTCGTTGACTAGAGTCTTGCGATATGGAGGGTAACGAGGCGAACTTAGTCAAAGTATTGAATCAAATATTGAATAATCGGTATTTAAGTAAATGCTGAAAAAAAAATGTCCAACTGCAGGTAAAATAATCTAAATTAAATATTTTTTTAAAAGTGTGTTGTAAGACAAAAAAGATTACAACTCTTTATACTCGGATGGTTGTCAAAGTTTTTTTCTTACGTAATCAGTAGTTTGTATTCCATTTTTACTAATAAATTTTTGACCCTTTAGTTTTTAGAAATACCACTATGTGCGGCGTAGGCATTTCAGTTGGTGTAAGCAGGCCGCACCCGAAGTATAATATATTAAGTGCAAACTCAATCAAAGCGTTTTGACACAAAATATGAAAACAAAAACAGCACCATCGGGAGACGTTTTAAATCCTTTCTATTTTTTCGTTTAAGCGATGGTTGAGCTTGAACGTAGAGCTTAAAATTTGTGGCACTGGTTGGCGTAGCCTCACTGGCTGGCGTAGCTTAGCTTCAACAAAAGGCTCGCTATTAAGCTCGAGCTTAAAAATTGAGCTCGCTCTTAATCTAAATTGCAAACTTTGTAATTCCGCGCAAGGAAAAAAGCTGCGAAGAATGAAACGTAAGCTCTCTTTCCCTGTGCTAGAGAGACGACAGAGGTTTTAATTTTTTTTTCATGCAATTAGTATTTTTGAGTAATGGCCTCATTTTTGCATTGAAATGAAAACAATTATATTTTTTGTGATTGCTAAAAGAATTTTAAGTGGCTAATTGAGTGAATGAATGATTCATATTTTTGTCGTCATTAACATTTCTTTATTATATTAATGTTATTTTCTGAAATGAACCATGACAAAAATAATAAAACTAAAATAACTTTTATTGATTGATTGAATAGAATATTTTACTTTGTTATATCTTTCATTTACATAATAAAATAAACAACGGTATTAAATAATACCATTTCGGCAGAAGCATGTCCCAATTTCGAGCCAAGTTCCTGTTTCGAGCCGCAGCATCTACAGTCTTAATAGCCATCCATTCATCAACGATCTTTGATAAATGTGGCAGGAATACTTTTCGTATTTTCTAGCTTATGCATTATATTAAAGTCGGTTTAAAAGAACATCCTTGTGATGTTCCTGGACTTATAGGTTGATATGCAGCTGACCATCCATGCTGTAGAAAATGGTTCACTTTGCCAATGTCACCGCGGTTTCAGGGAAGCTCGGCCAGAGTTTCAGGGTGTGTGTTCATTTGAGGTTTGATTTTTTATGTTGTAGGTTCACATGCGGCATGTGCAAGCGCGGACTTATAAGTGTGTGCTATTAAAAATGCATATAATGTGAATCCTTGATGATACATATCTTTGCAACTGATTTAAGATTAGATCTAATCTAATCTAAGTTGCAAAGATATGTTACATTGGAGATTAACATTACATGCATTTTTCACGAGCAGACACGTACAAGTTCACGCTTGCACGTGCCACATGTGAACCTACAACATGAAAAACAAATCTCAAATGGACAAACACCCTGCAACTCTTGCCGTCCTTCCCTGAAACAGGGGTGACATTGGCAAAGTGAACCATTTGTGCAGCATGGGTGGTCAGCCGCATACAATTTTTTAGATTTTTTGTTTCTGTTTCTATTTCTTTTTTTTTTCTGTTTTTTTTTCAAATTCTTTGACAGCCCAAAGCAAAAATATTTAAGTGGTCAATTCAAAGCGCAAATACAAAAAAGCATATTTCATTTCACCTTCCCTGATTAATATACAAAAAGGAGTGAGTTCAATCCCCATTGCGTGCACACCTCTCGAAAGCCTCATTTCTTTCGGAATAATCTGATTTACATAATCACTCGAAAACCCCAATCAATAAGTGATTACAGATTAATTTTACTCAGCAAGGCTAACAAGTAGGGAATGCCATCTCGAGACGAGATTGCTAAGTAGAGATCTCGTGGGATCAGAAATTCGATCGCGGCAAGATCTCGATATTTTTGAGATCTCGAATGGATTTCTAAAAGTATTGTTTCAATTAGGTAACTGAAACATGATTGATACTGCGTAGTTGTGATTATGATGCGAGTAAGATACAAATGAATTATTGAAAAAAAAACTCTTGTGTCAATTTGGTGGATTAACTTCATTTTTTAGGGTTTTAATGTTTTGAAAATTTAAATTGATGGTCTTCTTAATTAAAACGGCCGGAGATTTATTTTAAATTAATTTATTTTAGCTTACAATTTATTTTAGTTCACAATTTATTTTAGTTCACAATTTATTTTAGTTCACAATTTATTTTAGTTCACAATTTATTTTACAATGGTTCACTTGTATGGTGGACTTTCACTGACTTGGCCTGTAAAGGTTACGAGTACTAAGAGACTGGCTCTCTTGCAGGTGATTTTCGCCTTTTATAGCAATGGCAATCAAACATTCTAGGCTTTTAAATTCGTCTGGAAACATCATATCATATTCCACAAGCTTCCAATACTTATACTACTTATATAATATTTCCTTACTCTAGGTACTTAATAATATATCATCCTACAGCTAGAGTCTATATACTATATACCTACCCTATTTATTTTGTTTAATCCTAAGTACTATTTACATAACAATAAATACATACATGTAATCCTTTTGTGAAACTGGCTTTGCATAACTTGCATTGGGATGTCAAATCATTCACTGCTTTCTTGAAATATTTCCATACAGGCAACAAACTATTAAACTCCACGTAAGGTTCACTTATCATAGTCAAAACTATATCACTTATTATTTTATATCCCGCTCGACAAATATCGTAAATACCTACTCGGGAATAGTCGGAACAGTTTGCGTATGCGGTCCGTTCTTTCCTTCGTCAGTCAGCGAATCGTTCGCGCGCAGAAAGCACGTGTCATGCATCACCGACTACTGCCGCTCGATCTCGTCAATCTCTCTACGTTATTTTATGCTTCGAGATTGATCTCGAAAAATGAGGCGAGATCTCGGAAGATCGGAATCTCGCGAGATCGAGATTGCATTCCCTACTAACAAGCTCAGCGGAAAAAAAAACTTCGAGAAAAAAATCGTGATAATTTTTTCCACCCTGGTCTTAAAGCAAATCGAGCTCTCCGGGCAAAAAATATTGCAAACTTTATTTTTAGAAATCGTTTTCCTACGTCTACGGCATGAACGCTAAGTTGAAAAAAACTATTTAGGTAATTATGTACTTACTTCCAAAAGTAAGAATTAAAAGCTTTTTGCCTTGCACGGCATATTTAATGGTTGCCTAGTTTAGTAAATGATTAATTTTTCTAGCTATTTTTTTTTTACTTTCTTGAAGCAATTTGAATTTACAAAAATAGTTTTAAAATTTCGTTGTAATTTTCCAAACTTCAAATGGCACATTTGGGAAAGATATCAAAATGAAATATAGAATATGTTTTGTAGATTTGAATTTTGTTGTATAGATAGTAATAAATTGTTTGTATTCCTTGACTTATAGGTTGGTATGATGTTGACACCTATTCTGTACAAAATGGTTGACTTGCTAATGTCAGCCATGTTTCAGGGAAGGTCAGCAAGAGTTCCAGGTGTGTAAATGTTGTTAGTCCACATGCAGCATGTGAAAGCGCAAATGTATACGTGTCTGCTTATAGGAATGCATTTATATGAATCTTAAATGTAATTTATCTCTACAACTTAGATTATATGTTATAGATAGAAGCCTTGAAAATCGGCTTAATCGGAATAATCTTTAATCTAAGTTGCAAAGATATAATATATTAACATTTAAGCTCATATCAAATGCATGCCCACAAACAAACACGTGTAGTTCGCGCTTACAAATGCTGAATGTGTACATACAAATAAAACCTAAACCTCAAATAAACATAAACCCTACAACTTTTGCTGCCGACCTTCCCTGAAAGAGGAGTGACATTGGCAAAGTGAAACATCATCTGGAAAATTTCAAAATTCATTCAAATTCAAACTAGATGCTTATCTCTTGATTAAAAATAAAATCGTAGTTGAATAGGTACTAGTATGAAATGAAAGATAAAAGATTATTTTATATCAACACTTTTGTAATTTCATCTTTCATTCTTTTCACGTCTACGCCTTGTTCTGTTTTTATAAATGTGTTAGAAAAATGATTGAGCTACGGCAAGAGAAATCTCATTCCAATGATATCGTATATAAAACAGCATAATAACATTACCCTGAGTACGAGTTTTTTCACTTTACTTGAAGTATTGAGTATTCGAGAAAAATGTATGTAGCACCTCTGGCAAAACAAGTTTCGAAACCTTTTTTGCAAGGGGTGCTTTACAAGTTCACATACATTTTTCACGAATACACAATACTTCGAGTAAAGTGAAAAAAACTCATACTCGGGGTCCTGAAAATGACAGATGAGGGTGGCAAAAACTGCTGTATTTTATTATTATTTATTTGTCATGGCGTTCTTGTGGATGATACATTCTGTGGGGTTATAAGCATGTATACGTCACGGACCGGAGATGAAACTAGGCAGATTAAAGGGTTACCAGGCACTTTGAAAAACGCCTAGTTTTTTTTTTTTTTTAAAGAAATCCTGTGCGGGAGACTCCCTAGATTCTAAAGACTCCAGGGGTCTATGACACTTGTTGTAATGCCGCAGAGGTGTAGGAGCTTGGTCGTCGCTACAAAGCGCCAATACTCAAGCAAGACCCAGTTGCTGTAAGGCTGGATGGACCTTTTGGTGACCGGTCATTGGTAAATGTCCATGAATTTTTCAACCCAGCGAAGGGCACATTCGAAATATAAATGGTATATTTTTGTGCTCCGCCGGGATTCGAATCCACAACCTTCCATTTACGAGTCCGAAGTGTTGCCACTACGGACTACGGACCGGTCCAAGGTTACATGTCTAATCTAATCTAATCTAAGTTGCAAAATATAAGTTGCATTAGAGATTCATATTATATGCACAAAACAGACATGTTTAAGTTCGCGCTTAAACATGACGCATGTAATCCTACAATATAAAAACCCGAATCTCAAATCGACATATACTCTGCAATTCCTGCCGACCTTCCCTGAAACAGGAGTGACATTGGCGAAGTGAATCATTTTCTACAGCATGGGTGGTCAGCCGCAAACCGACCTATAAGTCAAGGAACGTGTCGTAGGAATATTGTTTTTTTTAAGTCCTGTGCGGGTGACTCCCTAGATTCTAGAGAATCTAGGGGTCTATGACACTTGTTCTAGTACCGCAGATGTGTTTACAAGCTTAGTCGTCACTACAAAGCGCCAATACTCAAGCAAGATCAAGTTGCTGTAAGGCGGGATGGACCTTTAGTGGCCGGTCTTTGGTAAAGGTTTTTATGAATTTTTTCAACCCAGCGAAGAGCATATTTGGAAATGTCAATAGTATATTTGTTGTGCTCCGCCGGGATCTTAAGTCACAACTTTCCATTTACGAGTCCGAAGTTTTACCACTGGACTACGGACCGGTCAAACAACACATAAAGTGCAACTTCTTGCGCGCTTTTCCCGAAGGGTTTTGCATGTGGCGAGTGAAACCTTTTTATTTTTACAGGCAAGGAGGTCGGCCTTACCCCTACCACATCAGTTGAAGTGAGGTTTTACTGCTCCCGACGGGGCTGGTATTCATTTCTTGTGAAGGCTGAGTAAACCTTGCCGGTAATTTATTTTTCGGTTTGAAATAAACACCGAAACGGGAAATCATTTTGTGACACCCTCTGTGCGATTCGAATCCGATCTTTAGGCATGGAATGCACGCCCTCTACCAACTCGCTGCCTTAGTTCTTGTTTATCGTATACGCCATTGAGAAAATTTTACATGAGCAATGTTTGCATGTGTACTGGACCGATGTGTCTTATAAAAACAAGAAATTTATTTAAAAAATATTTAAAAGAACTCTCATATTATCGAGTTTTACTTTTCTGCTTAGCAGCCAGGCATTTCATAAAGTGCCTAGGCACAACATGATCACTCAAATTCTCCTTTTGTTTCACCACCAAAACACACTAAATCTAGCGGCCGGAAGGGTACAGGACGCTAATGAACAAAATGAGTGATGGCTGGGCTGTACATGATGAGCGGTCGTGAAGGAGCGGACAAGTCAAGGAATAACGGCGCAATGACGTATGTATGTACGCGTGGGCATTTCGTGTAATTATTTATTTCATGAGTATGACGTCACAAGGTTGTACTTTCTAAATAAATCTCTGAGAATTTATTAATGAGATAATTTTTGTATATTCCTTGACTTATAGGTTGGTATGAGGCTGACCACTTATGCTGTACAAAATGTTTCTATTTACCAATGTCACCCCTGTTTCAGGGAATGTCGGCAAAAGTTTTTATTCATTTGAGATTTGGATTTTAATTTGTAAGTACACATTTAGCATTTGTAAGCGCGAATTACACATGTTTGTTTGTGGACATGCATTTGATATTAGCTTTAAAAGTTTATATATCTTTGCAACTTAGACTATAGATCATAGAGTATATGCCGCTGCCCACCCATGCTGTAAAAATGGTTCACTTTGTCTATGTCACCCCTGTTTCAGGGAAGGACGGCAAGAGTTGCAGGGTGTATGTCCATTCGAGATTTGTTTTTTTTATGTTGTAGGTTCACATTCGGCATGTGCATGCGCGAATTTGTACGTGTCTGCTTGTGAGAATACATGTAATGTGAATAGCTAATGTAACATACCTCTGCAACTTAGATTAGATTAGATTAGCGTCCACACAGTGAGGTTCACAAGTGAACTGACATAAAGAAAATTGTGACGTCCCCCGACTGGGTTGCTAAGGAAAATGCATACAAATAGTTTGTTATTGCTTACAAAGGACCCCTACAAAACAGTATGTTTGCTGAGAAAAATGTTACAATATTAAAAATACGTTCGGACGTCATCGTTTGACTGTTAACAAGTATCATTTTTTGCATTTACATTTAGGTTTTTTTTTGTTTTATTTAATCTAGGTCCAAGGTTATTTTTTTTCATATTCCACAAACGGAAAACGTCGCAAAACAAATAAATAATTCTCCGCCATTATTATTCGTTATACGTCCAGCGTTAATCTGTTTCCACTGCTAATACATCCCCTAAACAAGCGGTTCGTTATCAGCCTGTAATCCCACCACTACCTGGAGGCTTTATAACGGACGGGAAGTAGGCTTTATATCACATAGAGCCAGTAAGCCAAGCATAATACATTACAACAAAACTCAACTGTAGATTTACCAAAAAATGTACTGAAACGAAGACATCGCCTCCAATGAACGTTTGAATTTCAATGCATTTTTTGATACAATGTTAACTAGATTATATACAGCTTTTGACCATCAATGCTTTCTTGACCTTTAGGTTTGTATCCATAAGAATTGCTTTTAGTTTGACCTATCCAGAAACTAAAGCGAAAATAATATTTATTTAATATTTGACATCAGTTTTGTTGATCAATATACATATAAACTTGTACTTATTACACTTTTATTAAATAGGTTTGTGAAGAGGATGCAATTCACCAACCTATTCTGCCTGGCCAGAAACAGGTATTAATATCATCAATCAATAATTCATTATTGTTGTTTTGTAATTCATTATTGTCCGGTCGATAGCTCAGGTGGTAGAGTGCTTGCATTCCATGCCGAAAGCTCGGGTTCAAATCCCACCGAGGGTGTCAGAAATGATTTCCCGTTTCGGTGTTAATTTCAAACTCCAAAATAAAATACCGGCAAGGTTTACTCAGCCTTCACAAGAAATGAGTACCAGCACTCTCAGGAGCTGGGAAACCTCCACTTCAACTGAAGTGGTTGGCGTAAGGCCGGCCCCCTTACCTGTAAAAAAATAAATAGGTTCAACTCGCCACATGCGACCCCTTCGGGAATAACGCGGCAAGAAGTTACACTATATGTGTAGCTTAGTTGCGTTTTTTTGCGTTTTTGCGTTGATTTTAATGAATTATTAATTAATAATTACCCAATAACATCTGTTAAACCAGGGTCAAAGTTATGGTCAAATGACCAAAGCGAGGATCGAACCAACGTTGCTCTATTCCAAACACGCCAGAAATATCAGCCCACTTGGCCCACTCGTCGGCCATAACACCGACTTATATGATATTTTTAAGGAAACCTAGCGGAAGACTCCCAGATTTCAGGAAATCTAAAGGTCTACGACATGTGTTAGAATGCCGCAAAGGTGAGGGTGTTAGTGAGCTGGCAGTTAATGCTCTGATCCTTTATATCAGGGATGCTAGCTGTGCAGTGTTGTATTGTGTGTTTCTTTGCCTTTGTTTTGTGAAACTGAAGACAGACACCTTTCCCTTTGCTTTCATAAAAAAAACAGGCACAAAGGGGTACTATTTCTGGGTAAAATGAAATTAAATGTTCTTACTTATTTATTTTTGTTGGCTTATTCATATTATTTAAGTTTTTTTTCTGGCATAGAAAAGGAAACATCTCGTTTGTTTTTTTTAAATTCAAGGAGCCAAAACATTTTAGTACAAAAGTTGGAGGGACAGAAAAAGCAGGAAGCATTACTTAGGAGATTGACGGAACAGATTTGGAAACTGATGTTTAAATAAAGTAACAAAGTTCCAAAGGAAATTTCTTTTAATCTGTTCCTTTGTTGAATGCCAACAGTACAAAATGCAACAGACACTGGACCTAATGTAAGACGTTCCATTGTTTTTTTGTTTAAATATATAGGTACAGTTACCTTCCTTGACTTGACTTCCTTGACTGATAGGTTGGTATGAGGTTGACCACCTATACTGTAAAACATGGTTCACTTTGCTAATGTCACCCCTGTTTCAGGGAAGGTCGGCAAGAGTTGCAGGGCTTACGTTCATTTGAGATTGGGTTTTTTATATTGTAGGTCCACATGCGGCATGTGTGAGCGCGAAATTATGCGTGTCTGCTTGTGGGAATGCATTTAATATGAATCTCAAATGATACATATCTTTGCAGCTTAGATTTAGACCTTCTTAAGCCATTTTTTTTGCGTTTTAATAGAATCTTTGCCTGTCTGATCGATAGCTCAGTTGGTAAAGTGCTTGCATTCCATGCCGAGATCTGGGATTCGAATCCTACTGAGGGTATCAGAAATGAAATCCCGTTTCGGTGATTATTTCACATCCAAAATAAAACCCCCCAAGGTTTACTCAGCCTCCACAAGAAATGAGTACTAGACCTCTTGCGAGCTGAGAAACTCTCACTTCAACTGAATTGGTTGGCGTAAGGCCGGTCCCTTTACCTGTAAAAGTAAAATATTTGGCCATTTTACAACAGGAGGTTGCTGACCCTTGGGGTAGAATGTAATACTTAAAACAATATAATTAAAAGGTCATTCTTTATTCAAATGGTAGATAATTATAAAACCAAAATGTCGTTTTCTAAAAATCTCGTGTTTTACGTTGTTTTCTTAGTTCAGATTGTGTAAAATGTGATTCTTAAGACAATTTTATTGAAAGGTAATCTTTGAATCACATGGTAGATAAAACAAACACGCACTGAGATGACGATGAGTCACAACCATTGAGTTATAACATAGGGGAGCGGGAACTAAAGTACTGAATTGAAACATACTTGTTCCCTCTTGCGCTCCTCTTGTGTCAAACGTTGCAGTGGTACCCCGAATGTACGGCGGCAACAATTACAAATATAACGCATTAACTATCACAATGGTTATAATGAAATGAGTGATAAAATTAAAATATGAATATACACCTTGAAAATATGAAATACTGGCATCAATTTTGGCGATCACAATATTTATAACGCGTGTTATCTGTCAACTCTGGCTATTTCCGGTCAAATCGGCAGCCATTTTTTGCAATGGTACCAACATTCAAGATTATTTTTTTGGGGTTTTGTTGAGTTTTTTGTACAAACGGAAATGCAACTGTGAAGTTCTTTGTTCTCTTTCTAACTAATGCCCATTTTCGTAAGTAAGTTGAGACAGATATATTTTATATGTCTTTTTTCGTTAAAACAACTTCTTGTTCACATAATATGTTATTAGTAGTGACTGGAAAATTTCGCGATCGCGATAAAACGAATTTATTCGCGAATTTTGATGTTTTTACGCGAATAACGCGAAATTTGAGATTTTACGCAAATATCGCGAATTTTCGTACTTTTGGTAGAAATTGTGCGAAAAAGTTGTTATGTGTCGCTTCTGCAACGCAACTATTTTGTGGGAAAGAAAAGATTCCTGTGAAAACCCTTTGCAAGATGCAAAGCACAGAAAAAATGGTCGGTGTTATAGTCGAGGGGGCTAAGTGGGCTGATCTTTCAACGTTGAAACACGCAAGAACGCTAGACGCGGGGTTCGATCCCCGCCTGGGTCATTTGACCATAAATTTGACCCTGGTTCAACAAATGTAATTGGGTAATTATAAATTAATAATTAATTAAAATAAACAATACTCGTAACGATTTTTTCATTAATGATATTAATACCTGTTTCTGGCCAGGCAGAGTAGGTTGGTGAATTGCATTCCTATTCACAAATCTATTTTATTAAAAAAAAAAATGATAAGCAGAACTGTCCTGGACATCCAAACAGACTTGAATCGTGACATCAATGAAGGAAAATACATCAAGGAGTGAAGCTGCTGCTGGATTAGCCAAGAGCACAACTTGAGGCTTTCATAAAAGCCAACATCCCTCAAAAAAATTAGATAACCCTCATCTAGAGACTAAATGCACAAAAATTAAATATTTTAAAAGGATATTGCAGGGTATTCGGAGTGTCATTGAAATATTAATACTTTTTTTAATCAATGGTTTTTTCTAAGTTGTAACTTGTATTGATTCAGATGTTGTTTATTCATTGTTTTTAAAGGTACATATTGTTGTTTATATAATAAATTGTAAATATTAGTAATATCTATAGTTTTGCAGTTACATAAACTTTTATTTCGATCAAATCAACCCTAAAAATTACACCGAATCTCTCCGTTTATCATGAAAAATAACGCGAATTTCCCTGTTTTTAATAAAAAATAACGCGAATTTCCCAAAAAAATAACGCGAATTTCGCAAAAAATAACACCACTTTTTTCCAGTCCCTAGTTATTAGTCAATGGTCACAACTCTCAGCAAAGATGAATAAGACGAAAAAAGGGATTTAAATTAAAAAAAAACATATGCGTCTTACAGCACGGCCAGGTAGCGTGCATATTATATTCCCTACATTGAAAGGGATCTTGAATGGAGATGTACTCCGCTCACAAAGGTGTACCCAGCCTTATCTGATGGAAATTTATACGAAGATAAGTCCTCACTTCTTTCTCCATCCGAAACGGATTGGACCCCAATCTTTGTCTCTCTATTTTTTTGCGAATATAACGGTTTATTGTGCCGAGAAGGTTAATTAAATGGAAGATTTCCGATTTATGAGGAAATAAAAGAAGACGAATTAAGTGTAAGCAATAAGAGATTTTTTTTTTATTGATTTGACCTCATTATTATTTATATTTTGTATAGTTGGTGTATTAACACTGTGAAAATTCATATTGATTGAATTATATTAAGCTTTATATGAAGAACTTTAAAAATGGAAATAAAATACTGCTTTCTAAATCTAAATCTAAGCTGCAAAGATATGTATTATTTGAGATTCATATTAAATGCATTCCCACAAGCAGACATGCATAATTTCGCGCTTACACATGCCGCATGTGGACCTACAATATAAAAAACCCAATCTCAAATGAACATAAGCCCTGCAACTCTTGCCGTCCTTCCCTGAAATAGGGGTGACATTGGCAAAGTGAACCATTTTTTTTTTACAGTATGGGTGGTCAGCCGCATACCAACCTATAAGTCAAGGAACACACATGACAAATTACATTTTTTAAATCAACAATTAATAACAATATATACATGACTTTCAAAATTCAGTACAAAACAAATTAAGGATAAACGTTGCAAAAATGATACAAAAAAAAAATGAATTCCTTCCGACCGTAAATATTGTCGCAATTCTCAAGTAACAAACGATAATATTTTTAAAAAGGACCGAAATCTCATTAGGGACAAAGTCTTTTATAAAATTAAATTTCTCAAATTGCCCATTTGTAGTCCGTTGGTATCTTTCTTTTCTTTTCTACTCTCCATTCTCATCCCGTTTTCTTCCATGCAAAAGAGCACTTCCATCTCTCTTTTTGTACTGTTACTCCGAGTACAAAAAAAATGCGTACACACTCAACCATCCAGTAAACTACAAAAAACGTATTAAAATTAAAACACACACTAGGTGCGCTGTTGTCTTTTGAATACATTTTTCTTTTAACGCAACAGTTCAGTATATAAACGATATTTTAAACTCGAGTTACTGGTTGCCAGTTGTAAAATAAAACGACAATTTCGAGTGGAAAGAAATAGAGGGAGAAAAACGCTCTTTTCCAAGTACGAGTATACAACTGTAAATATTTTTAACTTAATCGTAGCGTTTAGTAAAATAGTAACAATGCTCAAACGTTCACAAGGAGCTCTGTTTTATTTTCAATATAATTCTTGGATAACTTAAAATAAAACGACAGTTTTGAGTGGAAAGTAATAGAGGGAGAAACGTTCTTGTACACAATTTTAAATTTAGTAAAATAATAACAATACTAAAACGTCCACTGGGAGCTCTGTTAAAGTTTTAATATATTTCTTGGTTAACCTCGCGATTGTGTTTGAATGTTATGTTTTTTACTTGTGGTGGAAGGAAGGGAGGCAAGGCGACGTTTCAGATCCGACGTTACTTTTTAGGAGAACGATTTTTTTTCATGTTGTAAAAACTCGCATATCTCTCTCGGCTTTGTGTCGTCCCTGGCGAAAGAAAAACGGACGTGGTAAAAGCTTATTCGCAATCCAATTTATTATTTTTCAAGGTTTTCTTTATGTAATGTAAAAATAAATTAAGAAATATTATATTCGGTCGACAGCTCAGTTGATAGAGTGCTTGCATTCCATGCCAAGATCTCGGGTTCGAGCCCCACCGAGGGTTTCAGAAATGATTTCACGTTTCCGTGTTCATTTCAAACCCAAAATAAAATACCGCATAGAATCAGCGCTTTGTAGCGACGACGACCAAGCTCGTAAAAAAGTCGATAGCTCAATGGGTAGAATGCTTGCATTCCATGCCGAGAGCAAGCGTTCGATCTCAAGGTTTACTTAGACTTCACAAGAAATGAGTACCTACCAGCCTCCTCTGAAGCTGGGAAACCCCACTTCACATGAAATGGTTGACGTAAGGTGGGCCTCCTTATCTGTAAAAGAATATATTCCACTCGCCACGTGCAACAAGTAAACTAGGTCCTTGCAGCGTTTCTGCATCTAAGTTCTTCTTGAGAATTGACGACCAAGCTTGAAGAGAGCTCTTGACACAAGAAACACAAAATTCATCACAAAAATATTTATTAATTAAAAGAATTATAATTCGTTGACTTATAGGTAAGTATGAGGCTGACCACCCATACTGTAAAAAATGGTTCACTCTACTAATGTCACCCCTGTTTAAGGGAAGGTCGGCAAGAGTTGCAGGGCTTATTTTAATTTGAGATTGAGTTTTTATATTGTAGGTCCACATGCGGCATGTGATAGCGCGAACTAATACATGCTGCTGGTAGGAATGCGTTTAATATGAATCTTAAATGATGTATATCTTTGCAGCTTAGATTAAGATCTATATTTTTTTATACATACATAATCTGCCGATGTGGACTGGTCTTTACATTGCCACTGCGTCGTGCTAAATCTCTATGCATTTCACCGACGTTTTTCTCCCTCTAGCTATTCCCTTGCGGCTAGAGTCATTACTCCTAACATTAAAAACTCAAGTACTAGACTTTCTATTTGTGTCATTATCGTATGGATGTCTTCATTATTTATTGATACTGTTATTTAAACAGCTTATGATGCCGGAGAGATGTTTTCCGGGATCTGTTGCCGCGGTCTGTGGGAGCTGGGCTGGAAGTCTACCTTCCTAATATCGGTAATATTTTTATCAAGACTAATCAGTTGTTTACTTGCAGCTTTCTTGGATTGACAGGTCTTCATACTAATCTTTACCTTAGAGCATAAACAACGGAAGTCCACTTTTTTGCGTTTTTGATTTTTGATTTAATGATTTGATTAAATGTAAAAATAAATAGGTTCTACTTGCCATTCAGATACAAGTCTCCCTGCAAAGCATCTCGGTCTCTATTTATAGGTGTATACATCAGAGTTAGTCAGGCACATGCCAGACCATGACAGAATAATCTATTTAGAATATTCAAACAAATGCATGTATGACGTACAATCATACAAGTAGTTACTTGTATGACGGTTTCCATTTATAGGTGGACATATAAGAGTTGTTCTGGCACATGCGAGACCATGACGGAATATTATATGTATAATATTCGAACAAATACATGTTTTTAGAGACACAAACACACTCACACAAGTAAAACCACACTGACACACAATACACAAATAGATCCCTAGCATCCATAAAACTGGTCGACAGAGTGAGAAGTGACCCGCTGCTCTCTGCTTTCAAGGACATCTTCCAGCACCCAAACAAGCGACTCAACTCCAGACAATTGATGATCGGAGTAGGGATGCTTCATTGCAATGGAAGTCCATATCGGAGGAGAAAAGCTTTAAAAACCACGAGCTGATCACTCTGCCACACCAGGAGGTCCCAGGGTTTAATCTTGCGAGAGGTTTGTGGATGACCTTGAATAGGATCCGAACCGAGCAAGGCCGTTGCAACTTCTTGCTCCATAGATGGGGATTAGCTCCATCTCCAGGATGTGACTGTGGGGCGGAGAACCAGACTGTCCGGCACAAAGTGGAGGAGTGCCCCATCAGAAGACACCCTCCTGGCCTGAAAACCTCAACAAAGCCACTCCAGGAGCAGGGAAGTGGATGGAGGGCTTGGATCTTCGCCTCTGACGCGGCCCAACGGCCAAGTGATTTGCTGTGCTTGCCGGCCATACGCAAAGTAAGTAAAGTAAATATATATACCTAAGTAGCAGTGACAGCTAGTTGGACGACAATGTGGCACAGAATTGCACGATGTTTTATTTTGCGGGTTCCTTGCATTGCCCCACAATTAACCGGTTGCAACCCTCACTTCCTCGCCCGCTACAGCTTAATGCCCGCAGATCTGATAAGGGGCGTAATCTTACCACGCCCCCCCACTCGAGGAATTAGAATAACAAAGGACGCTGCCCACTTTGCTGGCCTACTTCCACCTCGATTGCGGAACATTTGATATACGAATATTGAACTTGCAGCTTGCATATTGAATCAGTCATTGAAGAACTTTACTTTTTTCATTTATTTTTTGCCTGCGTTATCCCCGAAGTGGTCACATGTCATATTTTTATGGGTGAAGCAGCCGGCCTCACACCAACCACTTTCAGTTGAAGTGGGCGTTTCCCAGCTCCCGTGGCGGCTGGTACTCATTATTGTGAAGGCTGAGTACAACTTGTGCGACGCAACGCAACGTAACTAAGCCACACATATAGGGTTACTTTTTGCGGCGTTTCTCTCGAAGGTCGCATGTGGCGAGTGGAACCTATTTATTGTTACAGGTAAAGGTACCGTCCTTAAGCCAACCACATAAGTTGAAGTAAGAGTTCCCCAGCTTCCAAGAGAGCTGATACTCATTTCTTGTGAAGGCTGAGTAAGCATTGCCGGTATTTATTTTGGGGTTTGAAATAAAAACCGAAGCGGGAAATCATTTCTGACAACCTCGGTGGAGATCGAACCCTTGCTCTCAGTTTAGAATGCAAGCATTCTATCAACTGAGCTATCGACCGGACTTTTTGCGAGCTTGGTCGTCGCTACAAAGTGCCAGTTCTCAAGCAATATCAAATAATAAGGACTTTTTTGATGACCGGTCTCTGGTTAAGGATAATGAATTTTTCAACCCAGCATAAAACAAATTTGAAAATATAAATGGTATATTTTTATGCTTCGCCGGGATTTGAACCCACAACCTTCCATTTACGATTCAGAAGTGTTAAACACTAGACTACGAACCGGTTTGAAATAACACTTAATTTTACACAATTGCCTCAGTATTCAAACGATTCGAATAGCGTCATCTCAGGGCGTCTGAAAATTGGGGCAAAACTTTTGCTGTAAAGGAGGACGTTAGAGAGGGGGCGTTTGCAGCTTCTGAGGCAATGTTTCCGATTTGAAACGGCCGATAACGCCCACTTCTGACGGGTGTAGTAATTAAAATTTCTGTACCGTGTAGGCAAAACGCCTGACGCCCCCTCGACTGTACAGGGTGAAGTGAATTTTTAGAGGCGTTTATTTTTCGCGTGTCTGAGAGCCTCATTAGTGTTTTTTTTAATGTTTTTTTTGTTAAACACTTTCAACTAATAAAAATTTAAATATCGCGGTGTGTTTTTTTTTTAATTGAGTTTGCATAGAGCATGCATAACTTTTGCATTTTTCAAATAACAAAAATTGTAGAGTTCTCGGCATGGAATGCAAGCTATTGCAACCGGAGTTATCAGTGTATTTTTAACCGTTTTTTTGTGCTTCATAATCTATCATCTAAGTTGCAAGGATATATTAACATTCAAAGCTCATATCAAATGCATGCTCAAAAACAAACACGTGTAATTTCGCGCATACAAATACTGAATGTGTACTTTCAAATTAAAATCCAAGCCTTAAATGAATATAAACCTTGCAACTTTTGCCAACCTTCCCTGGAAGAGGGGTGACATCAACAAAGTGAACAATTTTTTACAGGATGGTTGGTCAGCCTCATACCAACCTATAAGTCAAGGAATGCAAAGAGTGCAAAACATCATTCCTACTCGCTCCTCCAGTTCTTGTTTGCCGTATAGACCAATTCTGTCAAATATGACTTTTTAATGCAGATGTCTTAAGAATGAAATTCTACACAATCTGAGCTAAGAAAAAACGTACAACTCGATAATGTGAGAGTTGTTTTAAATATTTTTAAAATCAATTTCCTGTTTTCATAAGACACATTGGTCCACTACACACGCAAACATAAAACATTGCACATGTGAAATTAGCTTCATGGTCTATACGGCAAACAAGAACTAAGGCAGCGTACTGATAACCTAACATTTCTTACTCTTACCCTCGCATAACATCAATCTCGCTTACCAACCATTTGCGGCTTCAGATTAAGGTGTAACCCTCCAGGTGCGCGCTCGTTAAACATCGGAAGTGTTCGGCTCCGATAGTGCATCAACACGAAGCTCGACAAGTGCAAGGAGAATCTGATACAAAAATATTACATGGCTGGGCCTTTAATCTTATTAGAATAAATAATATTAAAAACAGTTTTAAGCCTTGTGCTATAAAATGGTTTATCTTTAAATCGAGTCGATAATATGAGGATGGTTAGGTTTTAGATTGGAATTACGATCGATTGACATATTTACAATAATTTTAACTACACAGTTAAATTTTTCAGAGAATTTACAGTATTCTCAACGTCTTGTTAGTGACGTAGCTATCGTCTTCAGGAGACACCCTCTCTGCATGACAACTGAGGATGGACCAGTTCATGTTGATATCGATTGTACATTAAGGCTTTCACGGCCGGCACTTGACACAATCTTAAAATTTTTCTCGGGTTGTGTAGCCATGTTCTATCGGAAGTTTGTTACACTTTTTTGTTACACTTTTTTTTTTCCGGACGTTTCGCCCATTATCTGCGATGGGCCTCCTCAGCGTATTTTTTCCTCAGCGTATTTTTTCAGCGTATTTTATTATTGAAAACTCGCTTGAAAGAGCATAATAGGAACTGTCGGCTAGGACAGGTAGAAAAGTCGGCAGTTGCTGAACATGCACTGCAGGATGGCCATGACATACAGTTTGCCATGACGGAGGTTCTTAACACAACGAGACACTTCTTTACTAGACTAAATCATGAAGCTATAGAAATTTTTAAACACAAAAACAACTTCAACAGGAAAGAAGAGACCTCAAGGATGGATAAAACATGGTACCCTGCACTTCGCCTTTGTTCAAAAAATCCGCCAAAATGCAACAGCGCGCACAGAACCAATGAGAGCCCAACGGACACAATACCCAATCAAGACGAAGTGATTCCGACGAGCACCAATCATGTTGCGGTGACGTCATCGCGGTCCAATAACGACGTTGAAGACGCGCATGCGCTGTTAGGATACAATGGCGGCCCCCTCTTCCAGAACCATGACATAAACACAACAATAACCAACCCACAGGCCGTTGACAGTTCCGCGCTAAGGAAATCAGAACGCCTGAAGAAAAAATACGCTGAGGAGGCCCATCGCAGATAATGGGCGAAACGTCCGGAAAAAAAGTGTAACAAAAAAGTGTATCAAACTTCCGATAGAACATGGCTACACAACCCGAGAAAATTTTTTTAAGATTGTGTCATGTTGATATCTTCCACCTGAGTGAAAATCAGCTTAGACAGAGGCTTCCGTTTCTCCTAAGCTGATTTCGGTTACTTATGAATGTTTTTGATTATTGTTTGTATTAGTTTTAACCTGTCATGTACTATCTATAATCTATAATCTAAGTTGCAAGGATATATTAATTTAAAGCTCTCAGATGTATGCCCACAAACCAACAAGTGTAGTTCGCGCTTACAAGTGCTGAATGTGTACTTACAAATAAAATCCAAACCTCAAATGAACATAAGCCCCACAACTTTTGCCGACCTTCCCTGAAACAGGGGTGACATTGGCAAAGTGAACCATTTTTTACAGTATGGGTGGTCAGCCTCATACCAACCTATAAGTCAAGGAATATGAATAATAAATTACATTTAAATATAAAAAAGAACAAAACCTTACAAAGAAATCTATACAAAAAAAAAAGTCAAAAATTTCCTATGCCAAAAAAAAATATATATATATTTATACATAAATATATATACATTTATATAATAAAATAATATACTATAATGTGTGAAAATAAACCTATCTATCTATCTAACTCCTGAAGACGTTAGCTACGTCGCTAACAAAACGTCGAGAATAATGTAAGTTCTCTTATAACGGTTCGTGTAATATCCAATCAAAAAAATTAACTGTGTAGTTATAACTATTGTAAATATTCGGATGATTTATTTGGTGAGCCATGTTTTTTGTGTGAATCACACCTCAAGAGCCCTCTGAGAGCTTGATCGCTGCTATTCGCCTCGCCTGCGATCGTCTATTGAACGAATTTTTATAGTATCATGTATTCCAATAACAATCTGTGAGTCAAGGAATTCATTCAAACATTTCATTTCATATTAAAGATGCTCAAATTTTTCACAAAAAAAAAACAATTTAGATCTAAAATTGTAATGTTAATATGCAACTGAAAAAAAAATAACTTCTCGTAATTTCACAAAAAAAAATGTCAGCGATTTTTCTCCGCGCAACCTACATAATTGGGTTGAATTTTTTTTACAGAAAATTTGTACCAGAGGACAACGGGGTACACATAGTAAAGGGTCTAGCTTTCATTTTCACAAAAATGTTTTTACAAGCATTTTTTTGTAATAAAAGACGTTGTCATATTCTCTGTTTTTTTTTTTGCCCTCTACGGCAGATTTTTTTTGTCTTGTTTTTTTTTTTAATTTAATTAAAAAGTACCCACCCGTAAAAAAACAGAATAAAAATGGTGAATAATTGAGATTAGTTTTTTTTTGGCTTTGGGGGAAGTCTCGACTTTTCTAGCTATCAAATCGGTAGATAGTAAAAAAGAAAAAAATGCGTGTGCAGCTGATAAATTGTATGCCATGTTTTATCGCTTGCTATCTATCTATATGTTTTTGATAAAACTCCATGACTGACTTGGAATTTAAATAATAACAGGCTGATTTATTTTAAATTACACATGATAAGAGAGCGCCGTTTTTGTGTGTGTCACACCTCAAGGGCCCTCTCCGATCATGGATAAGACTTTCTAAACAAGTGTGCCTTGAGTGCTCCTCGAAATACACCCACAGATTTGGAGTTCTTCACTCCGGGTGGCAGTCTGTTCCACTTCACCGGCCCCGCAACACGGAAAGCGCGGTCTCCGAAGTTTGTACGAATCTGACGGCGCGGCTGAACCAAATTGACTACTCCATCACCCGCAGATCTGAGTGTCTGCCTCCTAACACCCATTTCAACAGGTGAAATCATATCAGCCAGATAAGGTGGGGCCAAGCCATTGATGGCTTTATATACCATTAAACAAACACGGAAGACCACCCTCTCCGGGAAACGAAGCCAATGAAGTTTTTTTAACAGCGGGGTGATGTGAGCGAATTTGGGAATCCCGAATATGAGTCTTGCTGCCGAATTCAACACAGATTGAAAGCGATTAAACTGTTTCTTCGGCTGACCACTATAAAGCGTCGAGCAATAGTCAATCCGAGACATCACAAACGCACTCACCAGGGTCTTAACCGCATCTGACGGCAGACATTTTCTTATTGCCTTTATTTGGCGAAGCGAAAAAAAAGAAGAAGCTATTGTGGCATCTATTTGCCTATCCAGTGTCAGGTTACGATCCAGTAAGACTCCTAGAAGTCTTACCGAATCAGAAGGCTGGATTAGTACTCTATTCACCAGAAGGTGGTCACGCCTCGATGTGGCTGCCCAGAGTATCTCCGTCTTATCCATGTTTAAGATTAGGCCATTGTTACTCATCCACCCACCGACCTCCGCGATACACCCAGAGACCCTGCAACTGAGGTCCTCAGCCATGTCTGGCCGAGAATGAGAGTATATTTGCCAGTCATCTGCATATGAGTGTGCGATGAGGCCCCATTTTTCAACAATACTCTCAATCTCAGCAGTATACAATATGAAAAGGATCGGACCCAGCACAGAGCCCTGTGGGACCCCGGAAGACAGCGAGTAGGTAAGTGAAACACTATCACAAATACGCACCGCCTGTCTGCGCTCCACCAGATAGGAAGAAAACCACGCCAAAGCCCCTCCGGTCAAACCAAATGACACCTCCAATCTCTCAATAAGAATTGGGTGACTTACTGTGTCAAAGGCCGCACTCATATCAAGAAGCGCCAGTAAGGCTAGATTACCACACTCCACAGCTGATATCATATCCGATACAAGCATGAGCATACCGGTTTCTGTTGAGTGATATTTCCGGTATGCAGACTGCCTCTTAGGCATTAAGCCGCTTGCATCCAGATAGGATACCAACCGCCGCGAGACAATCCGCTCCAGCACCTTCGACAAGAATGGCAGATTTGACACAGGTCTATAATTTGAGGGATCACCGGGATCCAATTGTGGCTTTTTAAGGATTGGCGTGATATGTGCTACCTTCAAAGACGGAGGAACAGTGGCATCCATTAGGCATCCATTGATTACCTTAACAATAAATGGAGCCAGCTGTAAGATGCATTCTTTGAGTACCCAGACTGGTACAGGGTCAAGGCCACACTGCTTGTTTGGCGATCCTACCACGATCTGACACACCTCATCTATGTCAGTTAAAGTTTTATACTTACTAACAAACCGGTCCGTAGTCTAGTGGTTAACATTTCTGACTCGTAAATGGAAGGTTGTGTGTTCGAATCCCGACGGAGCAAAAAAAAACCCCATTTATATTTTCAAATTTGCTTTTCGCTGGGTTGAAAAAAACAAAAAACCAATACCAATGACCGGTCATCCAAAGGTTCTTCCAGCCTTACAGAAACAAGGTCTTTTTTTGACAATTGGTACTTTGTAGCGACGACCAAGCTCGTAAAAATTTCGGTCTCTAGCTCAGTTGGTAGGTGCTTGAATTCCAGCAAGGGTTCGATCACTACCGAGGGTGTCAGAAATGATTTCCCGTTTCTGTATCTATTTCAAACCCAAAAAAAATACCGGCAAGGTGTACTCAGCCTTCACAAGAAATAAGAACAATCCCCTCGGGGAATTGGGAAAAACCCCCAATTCAACTGAAAGTGGTTGGTGTGAGGCCGACCCCTTACCCGTTAAAATAAATAAGTCCCGAATTGCCACATGCGACCCGTTCGGGGATAACGCAGGCAAGAAGTTCCACTATATGTGTAGCTTAGTTGCGTTGTTTGCGTACAGCTTGTAATTATGTTCGGAACAGATCCGTGCTTCATCAGCATCATCATCACGTTAAGGCGCATTTACATTCCCCACCGGGCTCGCTACCGAGTCCCCTCTCTCTCTATCTCATTACATTCCAGTCACGCCATCTACGGTAACAGTGGTGCGGAGACTGGAGAGATTACATACAAGAAAGTGAGGCTGGATTGTGATATGCTTTAGAATTTTATACGAAAAAAATGCATTTTTTTTTATTTTGGCTTATAGGTTGGTATGAGGCGGACCAACTATGCCGTAGACATTGCTTCATATTATTTTTTTAGAGATTGTAGATTGCCAAAACTTTTTGTAGGGTTTATGTTGTGGACAGTGGACAATTGGACATGCAGACTGATTAAGATAAAAATTACACGTATCGTCTTGTAGGCATGCATTTAATCGTAATCTTATGTGCTAATTTTTATTTGCAACTTAGATCATAGAACCACTAGAAAATAACCTTTTATCCGGAATTGTCTCACGACAAAATGTCCATTAACAAAATTTCCACGTGACAAATTGTCGATTGTGTCATTGGACATTCTGCCTATGAACATTTTGTCCTAGAAGCATCTAAAAGAAAATCGACGGTTGAAAGGAAGTGGCGACGTTTTGGCCAAAAATGAGTTATATGTAAATGCTTTCCTAATTTTCTGCTCTTTCAGATAGCTCTTCGATGATTTTTGTTGTTGTTTATGCCCTAGCAAACAACTGCATTTTCTAAGTATGGTTTTGGTGTAAACGACAAGATTTTTACCTTTTTTGTCATAAAGATGCTTTCGACATAATAAAGTCGTAGAACATCGTAAAACCACATTAATAGGAATGCCAATAAATTCTTATTTTTTTTAATTATTGAGCTGTTATGATTCTAACGATATGATAAAAAATTAAAAAGTTATGCCCGTTTTTCTGCAATCTCAAACATAAAACTACTTCCCTGAACAATTTAATTTTTGCCTTTGAGCGTCGATTTAAAAAAAAAAATAAGCTGATTTATTTGGTGAGCGGTTTTTTGTGTGTATCACACCTCAAGAGCCATCTGCAAGCTTGGCCGTCGCTGTAGAAAGCGCCAATTCTCAAGCAAGACCCAATTGTTTTAAGACTCGAGGGACCTTTTGATGACCGGTCTTTGGTAAAGGTTTATAAATTTTTCAACTCAGCGAAGAACAAATTGAAAATCTAAACGGTTTATTTTTTGTGCTCCGCCGGGATTCGAACCCACAACCTTCCAGTTACGAGTCCGAAGTGTTACCTTATAGACTACGGAACGATTTGTTCAAAGTTAATCGAATTATTTTTCAGTAAATTAAAATAATATCACGATTTCATTGTAATGCCGAGTTTACACTCGCGCCGACAGTTTTCCTCAGTCGTGGGAAGGAAAGCCACTCGCCCGTTATAACGCGACTCCGATACGTGTGAATGCGGCTTAATGATTTTAATCCGCGTGTCGCCTTGAATATTTAAAAGCTGAATACATTATAGTCGGTGCTATTTGTACCTTTAGGTTGTGCAGAAACATTGTATAACAACCTTAATTGACATGAAACAAATTAAATTAATTGGCTTTGATTGTACATAAACCTTGTAAAATTTAATGACTTTTTATTTGTTTTCTCAGCTCTCAGTAAATATCTCAATACTGTTATGTAAATAACAAATACATATAAATTTTAGGTAGGTAGGTGTATTAGTTATAGCTGATGAGAGGTGGAGTAAATATTATAGATACCTAGGGTAAAGAGACATTCAATTATGTACCTACTTGAAGGTGGTAGAAGTCCGTCGTTCCGGAATGTTCCAGTAATTTTGGCTTCTAGTAACTATTATCGCTGCCAAATAAAAAGCTGCGCTTGCAGCAGTCAGTCTATATACGACGCTCTGCTTTTGAACAAGAAAGACATTGTAAGTGAAAGTGAACCAACGGTGAAATAATTGTGACTTGCTAAACCATAAATGTGAATTGTTAAAAATAAATATGAATTGTCCTGGATCTAAGTGTAAAATAAATATCCTGTAAAGAAGACCAGTTTTTTTTTTTTGAGATTTTTTGAACACTAAAAAAAACATTATATATTTTGTTATGATTTTACTGGGGTTTCTTTATTTAAGAAGATTTATTTGCACAATATCGGCTAACAATGTATTGATTACTTTTCTAGCTCTAACTTATGTCTTCGCGTTACAACGTTTCAAGCGACTCTATCTCTCTCACAGAATCTTTGCTCGTATATATATATATATGGGCGGCAGAGACAATTCTTGCGTGTTCGAGATTATTCCACATACTCTCATAATGGATTTTTCGAAACACACACTAGCGTGCTTATGTGCATGTACTACGAATTCATAGTTCGTAGATATGTTTTTTTTATTCTTCGACAAAAAGGTTGGTATGAGGCTAACCTCTATGCTGTAATGTTTGGTTCACCAATGCCACGTCGGTTTGAGGGAAGTTCGGCAGGAGTTGCAAGGCTCATGATCATGACGTGAGATATGTATGCATGTGTACTTTTAAATCAAAATCCTAACCTCAAATGAACTTAACCCGTCAACTATGCCGACCTTCCGTAAAAAACAGAGATGACATTGACAAAGTGAACCATTTTATACATGATGGTTATTCAGCCTCATACCAACCTATAAGCCAAGTCAAAATATAAAGATAAATTATCCATTCAAAGTGTTATTTCAGCATATTAAGACCAGAGATCATCCTATGATAAAAGTGAATTCTAAGCGTTGGTGTTATGGCCGAGGGTATCAAGTCGCTTTTCTCGATTAGCGTATTTGCAACAGAATAACGCTGGTTTGAATCACATCTGGCCCATTTGACAATTACTTCGACCCTGGTTCTACAAATGCCATTGTATGCACTCAAGCTTCTGCTTTCGCATGAAGACGACAAAATAGCCAGCAAAATATTATAGTTTGGTGAATTCCATTCCGCTTCGCAAATTTATTGAAAAAAAAACACACACAAAAATATTGGTCTAAAAATGGTCTTAACTGGAATCAGAAAGGAGGGTAGGAAAGAGAGGAGTCCTGGGCAAAACTGGAGAGGACTACAACTCACAGAAATCAAACTCTATTTTAAACACACCATTTATTTAGTTCACCGCCGAAGACACGTCATGTTGACAGTTGGACAGTCAGAACAAGAGACAGTTTTATAACTAAAATGACATAAGATGTCAGAGTCAAGTCTTCTTCCTCTTTCATCTTTTGAGTTGTTAGACTAAATGATTTTCGACGGCAGAATTGTCTTCTTCTTCTTTTTATATATGTTATTATATTAAATTCAGACCAAATATTATTATCAATGGATTAAATGTTTCAAAAGAATATTATGTTTTTTTTTTCCATAAAATTCATGCCCAAAGCAAGTCGTCCGTAGCACTTTCGTAGCGAGGTTAGTTTTGGTTTTAAAATTCTCTCGCTTATATCGTGCTTGTCTCTCATGACAGTATACACCAATTTCTTTGTCGGATGGTGTAGGTATAAAGTTAAGTGCAATCTAAGTTATGTTCTTGCCGGTACACTGGAGGAGTGCGCGAGAGTAATAAATGCAGAGTGTTGGATTTTATATTTGAACCATGTGGTCGCGGTGTATATTATTCATGGCCGGGAGTGCCTTTAATAATGCCCATTATTATTTCAGAGCTCGACTTTCAAATTTAAGCAGCGGCGTAGCTTTTATGTGCGACAAAATAATAGCCGTTTTATGCAACAACAAAAAAACAGTTTGGGAGCCGTAGGATGATATTGTTTTACCGAAGACCGTTGGTTGAAATTGTAATACGGACTAAATGGTTTTATAGGTTTGTCACAATTGTGTAACGGACTAAATGGTTTGTTACAATTGTGTTACGGACTTCATGGTTTGTTAGAATTGTGCTACGGACTTAATGGTTTGTTACAATTGTGTTACGGACTTCATGGTTTGTTACAATTGTGTTACGGACTAAATGGTTTGTAAGAATTGTGTTATGGACTAAATAGTTTGTTACAATTGTGTAACGGACTAAATGGTTTGTAACAATTTTGTAACGGACTAAATGGTTACATTTGTGTTACGGACTAAATGGTTACAATTGTGTTACGGACTAAATGGTTTGTTACAATTGTGTTACGGACTAAATGGTTTGTTACAATTGTGAAAAGGACTAAACGGTTTGTTACAATTGTGTTACGGATTTATGGTGTGTTACAATTGTGTAACGGACTAAATGGTTTGATACAATTTTGTAACGGACTTAATGGATACAATTGTGTAACGGACTAAATGGTTACAATTGTGTTACGGACTAAATGGTTTGTTACAATTGTGTTACGGACTAAATGGTTTGTTACAATTGTGAAAAGGACTAAACGGTTTGTTACAATTGTGTTACGGATTTATGGTGTGTTACAATTGTGTAACGGACTGAATGGTTCTATAGGTTTATCACAATTGTGTTATGGACTAAATGGCTGTACAGGTTAGGATACTTCACCTAAGACATATCCGTTGGTCACAACTGTGTTACGGACTAAGTGGTTGTATAGGTTTGTCATAATTGTGTTACAGACTTAATGGTTTGTTACCATTGTGTTACGGACTTAATGGTTTGTTACAATTGTGTTACGGACTAAATGGTTTGTAACAATTGAGTTACGGACTAAATGGTTTGAATGGTTTATCACAAATGTGTTACGGACTAAATGGTTTTAAAGATTTGACACAAATGTGTTACGGACTAAATTTTTATACAGTTTTTTTTTAAATACGTTTATAAGTTTCGCTACATGTAGTTATATGTCAATGATAAATTTTAGCTAAAAACTATATAATCTCACGTGTTTTACACCTGTGCAGTACAGTATATGCAAGCGCGAACTTATACATGTCTGATTGTTAGAATGCATGTAATGTGAATTTCTCATGTTACATATCTTTGCAACTTAGATTACAGAAAGAGAACTACCAGTTTGATTTTAGGATAAGCGCTTAACAATTGATTGTTCGTTACCCCACTGCACTGAGCGCTTACTATTCATATGGAATTTTATCGCACAATAAGGCTTCACACACAAGCCGCGCGCGGTGTAATTATAACAATCATTATAGAGACGACAAACTTTAATGGGAAAGTCATGAGCTAGATCCACCACCAGCTTCATCTTGAGGAAACTGAAATTGTAAAGTTTTAATTATTAAAAGTCACACATGCACACGTACATGAACCTTCGTAGAATCTCCTACATACTGTTATGTAAATATTAGAATAGGTATTAGCTATAACTATGCAATAAGAATCCTCATAAATATGTGTGGGTAGGAATCATTGAATAAAATACTTGAAGCATCGAGAAATAATGATGACTACGCCTTTCTGGAACTGTCTAGCGAATATAGATCTAGACTGTACTGTTTTGAAGAGTATAAAAAGGGTGCGAGTTGCTTGCAGAGCCAGTATCCTGCGAGCATTACAACTACATTGAACCAACTTAACCAGTGAACAGAAACCAAGTGTTATGGAATAGTCGAGACTATATTTGTGAAAATAAATTATTAAAAGTGTAAAATAAACAACTGTATAAGAAGACCAGTATTTTTAATTGAAAAACTTTTGAACCCTAAAATCGTAAAAATACGTTGATATTTTTTTTATAAAATCAATAGGAAAAACAAAGTTTTAATTGATGCTGGAGTGATGTTTTTCCAGGATCTGTTGCCGTGGTCTGTGGGAGCTGGAGCTTCCGGACATTTTTCCCATTTCTACGATAGGCTTCTTCAGCGTGAAGTATGATGATGACGATGATCTTGATGAGAACTGTGATGCAAGTGTGTACACTCGGGGCTTATATGTGAAAACTAAAGACACTTTGCATACGAGAACTATGGGGTATATCAGCAATCCATCATGACCGGTCCGTAGCTCAGTGGTAACACTGCGGACTCTGAATGGGAAGGTTGTGGGTTCGATTCCCGGCGGAGCACAAAAAATATACCATTTATATTTTCAAATTTGCTCTTCGCTGGGTTGAAAAATTCATAAAACCTTTACCAATGACCGGTCACCAAAGGTCCATCCAGCCTTTCAGCAACTGGGTCTTGCTTGAGAATTGGCGCTTTGTAGCGACGACGATCAAGCTCGTAAAAAGGTCGATAGCTCAATTGGTAGAATGCTTGCATTCCATGCCGAGAGCAAGGGTTTGATCTCAAAGGTTTACTCAGCCTTCACAAGAAATGAGAACCAGCCCCCCCGGGAGCTGGGAAACCTCCACTTCAACTGAAAGTGGTTGGTGTAAGGCCGGCCCCTTACCTGTAAAAATAAATAGGTCCCGAAGCGCCACATGCGACCCCTTTGGGGGTAACGCAGGCAAGAAGTTACACTATATGTGTAGCTTAGTTGCGTTTAGTTGCGTTTATCTTGCTTCTAAAGTGTCATCTTTTTATTCGCTTTCACTTTTAATTCACTTTTTTTTTCTCAAACGTTTTCACCTAATAAGGCATCTTCAGGAGCATAATTGTTACCATAAATCTTACGTTGTTATTCTCAGACAGCAAAAGCATGGCTCATCCGCAGCCTACAGTGAATTTTTCATACAAAAAATCGACGATCTGTAGATCAGCTATTGATCAAAAGATTTGTGAATAGAACTGTTAAAATTTCGTGACTTCAAGGTACTTATTTACATCGATATATAGCTCAATTCTGACTTATTTATTTTACGTGTCCAGAAGTACCTTTGCAAGGAGTCTACAGCGACTAGCAGCAGTCACTGTATTGTTGTTTAATTTAAGCAGATCCTTCAGTTTTTTTTTTTAAGAAATCCTGCGGGAGACTCCCAAGATTTTAAAGACTCTAGGGGTCTACGACCCTTATTGTAGTACCACAGATGTGTTGTTTACAATCTTGGTCGTCTCCACAAAGCGCCAACACTCAAACAAGACCCAGTCGCTGTAAGGTGGGATAGACCTTTAGTCACCGGTCTTTGATAAAGGAATATGAATTTTTCACCCAGCAAAGAGCGTATTTGAAAATATACATCGCACGTTTAATAATAAAGAGCAATAACTCAAAAAACAAAAATGTTGGGAAATCACGTTTGAAGTTCAGACAACCAGTACAACTTGTATGTGATGAAAAAGGCGACCGATGTTTTATCTCGGTCATATTCGTCCAAATTGAACGGCTGTCGCATTCTACCTATTCTTCTCGCATTGTTCTTGCGTTTTATTACAAAATCTCGATTTTCCCAATTTTCGAGTTATTTCTCTTTATTATTAAGCGTGCGACATGATGTATTTTTTTGTGCTCTACTGGGATTCGAGCCCACAACCTTCCATTTACGAGTCAGTGTTAACCACTGCATTAAAGACCGATCAAAAATGCGATATTAAATGTTTTTACTTTACGGTCCCAGAACCACCTATGGAGGTATCTTCAGTGACTAAGAGCAGTCTTTGTATTGTCGTTTGCTTGAAAAAGGTCCGTCAGTGTAAATTTGAACCTTATTTTTAGTAGATTCGTGATGAGGAATGCATTTCATCAACCTATTCTGCCTGGACAATTTGCTTTCATGTGAAAGCGGATGCTTGCGTGCATGCAATGTTATCTGTTGTACCAGGGTCGAAATTTCCTATCGACAATAATTTCGATTGGATATTATGGCTGAAAACGACAATTGCGGATGAGCTCATTTTACAATTAATATTAGGTCCTTACATATGAAATTGGCGTTTTGTATGGGAGGAACAAAAAGTCTTTTTTTTTTAATCTAATGTATTTATTTAATCAAAATATGTACCATAGTTACCTATGCCCTTTTGCTATCTCATAGGTAGTTAATTGATCCTTTTATGAAAATTACCATTCGGATGGCAATCAATACAATCTTTGAAGACGGTTAGGACTGCCCCATCGGAGTTGAATTTTTTCCCATACAAGAAGTTATCCAAATCGAAAAATATATATATAATCTGTTGAAACAAGTTCCGGAGAGTATAGGGAATGTCTTAAACATTCTAATTGAAGCTCCTCTAGTTTGGTAGGCGTCTGGTCTGTAGTGTGTGGTCTAGCATTGCCATGAAACAGCAGTGGCCTAGAGCAATTGACCAGCCTCGGTGGTTTAACAGCTAGCTTTTCCATCATGGTTTGCAGTTGCTGATAATAAACACCTACAGTAATCGTCTGACTAGATTTAAGAAAGGTGTAGTGAACGACACTGGCACTAGTCTACCAAACTCTCACAAGTAACTTTTTTGAGTCAATTTTCGCTTGGGGCATAATTTGGCTAGTTTGGCAGGGTTCAGCCATTGCAATGAGCACTTCCGATTATTGCACAAGATTTTTTTTCATCACAGGTAATAATTTGATTTCAAATCCCTTCATTATTGTGCCTGTTGAGTAATGTAACGTAGCAGTCGACGCGCGTTTGTTGATTTGCTTCACCCAATTAGTGAGGTCCCCACCTTTCAAGCTTTTTGACCTTTCCAACTTTCTTCAAGGGCATTAAAGTAGTTTTATCAGTAATTTTGCAGCCTACAGCTAACTCGGACGGGGTTTGCGATGGATCAGCTTCCACAAAAGCCTTAAATTCCTCATTTACAATTTTGGTCTCCGGCCGTCCACGAGGCTTGTTCTGCAGACTGAAATGTCCATAACGAAAACGTTGGAACCAAAAACGCACAATGTATTATATTGCAGCACCGTTGCCATACACATCATTAATCTTTTGAGCCGTTTTTGCAGCACTGGTGCCACGGTGGAACTCTTACGTAAATAACGCAATATTTCAAATTTTCCATTTTATAAAATGAGTGTCGCAAAGAAAAAAACAATTGAGCAACGAACAAATTAATTACAATTTTCAAAACACAAATACATGAGTAAATAGCTGTATAAACTTGAATTAGAAATTCTTAACCAAAAAGGAGATATTTCAGGTCAAAGTGGCCAGTACGGAAAACACCGATTTCATATGTAAAGACCTAAAAGATCCCATTTCCAAATCAAAATTTTACCATCTTTTCATTTTATGTTTGTTCTACTTTTCCAAAATCAAATACATTAAATTCAATGTTTTCCTTAAAAAGAAAACCATAATCTGCACTCTGCAAGGAGCGCGAGCGGGGAAATGGAAAAATTAAATTCCTTAAACGGGAAATCCAAAAAGCTCCTGGAAAAAGCCATTTAAGTGTTTAGGAGGCTTTATGTCGCGACGCACTCTCCCACCTGCCTTCCAAAGGCTTTACAGCGTCCTCCGGAAAAAAACTGAAACTTGTATTTTTTTTGTTTCAGTAATATTTTTTCAGTTTTTTTCCGCGCGCCTGGATAGGGTTGATTATTATTTATCCAACTACGGACGCCATTTTCGGGTGACACATTTTTATATCACACTTTTTCCTTCGGTTGAAAAAAATTTTTTTTCTTGTGTGAGTGTAAAGTATGGCTGAAAAATATCATATTTTCAGGATGCCGAGTTGCGTTTAAATTTTTCAAAAAAACATGGAAACTTCAACAGCGTCTCTGTAGGGCGTATTACTTTCGATACATTTTTTAGAAAAACTTAAGAATGGAATATAAATGTGACATTTTGTACTCGAAGAAGAATGTAATAGTAAGTTTTGGCCAAAAACATTTTTTTCCCTTTTCTAGGAAAGTGCTACGTACTTTTAAATGTATTTTTTTACATGAGAATTTTTTTTTTTGATAATAACGTTACTTTGTATACTCATAAAATATATCTCACTTTTGTGGAGGTTTTAGAATAATCTAGAATTTCGTTTATTTTTTCTTGAAACATAAAAATCCACGTAAAAATATTTTCTTTATCTTAAAGATGCGTGAGTAAAATAATAATTAATATTGCTATAATCTAAGTTGCAAAAGATATTGTAGATTCTTATTAGTTAATGTTTACTCACAAACAGACACGTGTATGTTCGCTCTTACAAATACTTTAAAAACAATAAGGGCCTGTCGCGCAAACCTCCAACCAATATTTGATTGACACATCAAATTTGATTGCTTAATTCTGGTAAGGACCTCGGTTTAATATTTCTCGGAAGTGGATAATATATGATGGAATTTGAACAGGAAAGAAGATGTGCATCAGCTGATTTACGTATATGCAACGATTTTTTTTATTTGATGGGAGAAATCACACTTAATTTTGATTTTTTTCTGATTGGAGTTTTGGTGCAACAGGCCCTTATAAAATTAAAACCTAAGTCGTAATGAACGAAAACTCTCCACATTTTGTTGAGCTTACCTAAAACAGGGATGATATTAGTAAAGTTAACACAGTAAATATTATTCACAAATATGTAGTTTGGTATGAGTACTAGTTTTAGTGTAAGCTTACACGCTTGAGAGCGTGCAATACTTATGAATCTTTAATGTAAGAATATTTTGGAAACTTAGATTATAAAAGGCTCAACTAATTGAGCCAATTACTTATAAAAAATCCTAATTAAAATGACGTATTCCACAAAATGACAAATCCTTCTTTGGTTACTAACCAGATTACCACTGTCTGCTTCAGTCGGCCGTTAAAATACGGTCGATTTTCCTTTGCACTCATTTTAGTTTTTGCCTCCCATTCTCCTACGTTAAATGGACTTATTCAAATTGGATTATCGCCCTAATCGGATCCCAATCTGCCGCTGCCGAGGACACTCTGTGAGGCTTAGTCGTTAAGTAAACTAATTTCCTACTTGACAGTGACTGGGGAAAAATCTACTAAACAGCATATTTGTGAATGTGAACTTCGAAAATATACTTTAAAATTCCTTGACTTATAGGTTGGTATGCGGCTGACCACCCATGCTTTACAAATGGTTCACTTTGCCAATGTCACCCCTGTCTCAGGGAAGGACGGCAAGAGTTGCAGGGTGTATGTCCATTTGAGATTTGGTTTTTATGTTGTAGGTTCACATGAGGCATGTGCAAGCGCGAACTTGTACGTGTCTGGTTGTGAGAATGCATGTAATGTGAATCTCCAATGTAATATATATTTGCAACTTAGATTAGATTAAAATAAAGCTATTTTTTGTTTAACGTAGTTTATTTTCACAATAATATTTAATATCTCGAGTACTTTCGACCTTCAATATTTAGGCCATTATCAAGAGTGATGTATAAAAAATTAATACTAAATATTGAAGGTCGAAAGTACTCGAGATATTAAATATTATTGTGAAAATAAACTACGTTAAACAAAAAATAGCTTTATTTTAAAAAAATGAATTTTCACTGTGTGAATACACAAACCCTACAAAATCTAATAGATTAGATTAGATTAGAATTCGATTAAATTAATAAGATAAAAGATTACTACTAAACAAAACTTATAAAAGCTTTATAAAAAGTATTATAGAATCTACTTTAATAGTTACAAAGGTATATAAACATTTAAGATGTATATTTATGTGATTTTTGTAGTTCATACAGCTTTAAAATATATATTTTTTATCATAAAAGTCATTCTGTGCTCTTTTACTCAGTTTTCTTGGCGAGTGAACCTATTTATTGGTACTTGGAATGTAGCCGGCCTTTCTCCAACCACTTCAGTTGAAAAGAAGATTTTCTCAGCTACAGTAGGGGCTGGATCTTATTTCTTTTGAAGGCTGAGTATTTTATTTTGGGTTTGACATAAACACCGAAACGGGAAATCATTTCTGACATTCTCAGTGGGATTTGAACCAGAGCTCTCGGCATGGAATGCAAACACCAACTGAGGTATCGACCGGATCGGTTTCTACAACATATTTTACTCCTTTATGCTACTATTCCATTTCATTTATATTGCTATCACAGCTAACCCATCTAAAGCCCTCCATATGGAGGAGATAAATCAAAAGCCCTTAAATCAATGGCCCACCGATTGGGAACAAAATCTTTTGCCAGGCATGTCTTTCATATCTTCCGTAGAGAAGGAAAGTACTTCGATAAAGGATAAACTTGAAAGGGAAGGTATGAAGAGAGTTTCTGATTTTATAATATTTTTTATTGCGCTGAAAAAAATGAATCCCGATTTTTTTTACTCCTTACGATTTTTTATACAACCTGGGAGAAGAAACGCATTAAGGCTGAGTTGTTTTTTAAATAGCTTATTTCAGTTACTTAAAAAAACAGCATAAATTGCTAGCTACGTCTTCTTTGATTTTTTTTCAAAAAGAAGTTTTTTTTTAATTTTGCGTGGTGTAATTTTGAGATTCCTGCTTTCACAAACAAAATATTAAATTAAAATTTTAATTTTTTTCTAACGAAGCTTTTTTATTGTTCTACTAATAGTTATTGTGTGTGCAAAGCTTCGAATGGATTAACTGTTTTGTATAGTACGCCACTGCCGTAAAAATAAATAGGTCCCGAATCGCCACATGCGACCCCTGGGGGGATAACGCAGTCAGGAAGTTACACGATATGTGTAGCTTAGTTGCGTTGCGTTTGCCAAGTAATGAGGGGCATTGTAACACGCGTGCTGCTAGTTTGTGCCATGATGCTCAGACGAATGGCACAATAGACGGCACGAGTGTTACAATGACTGAATACCCACGTGCAGTGGCATACAATACTTTGTTTTACAAACATTAAATAAATAACAATAAATAGTAATTATTTCATAGCACGAGCATTATTTCAAACTACTAAAAGAAAGAAAAAATCTACCACCGTGAAGCGAATGTTAAAACAGAGCAAGAGCGCCTAGAAGAGAAAATTGATGACTATTGTGGTAATGAATTTATGGAGACTAAAAAAAATTTTTTTTTATTGATTTACGCAATAACTCTTGCGTAAACATCACCAAAGGGTAGCGGTTCAAATTTCTGACATCGCTAAATTCTTATGAAATGAAATTCTAATATTCATTTCAATACTTTTACACAGTCATTCATCTTGCGACCTTTTTCGTAACATTGCAAAACCTCAAGATTCGTCAGAAATACATTTTGAAAAGCCAATGCAAACAATAAATCTGACAGGTTTTTCGTGAGCTGAAGCATATTATAACAAACGTCCATCAGGTAAGTTAAAAATATAATTAATTGAAAATAAAAAATCAGCAGCTAAAATAATTAACGTTAACATTAAATATACAGAATAGATAATGATAAGAGCTTGTATGAAAAAGGTTATGACTCTGGATGAAATTAAAAAAGTAAGGACAGGAAGAAATGGCGGCTAATCAGTTATGTAGTTTTGTAATGTTGGCGACGTATTTATTAATAACTAGGGGCGTTGCCCCTGGCTGCTACACAGCCCAACCCCATAACATTTTGGGAATGTGTATATTGCGCATACTTTCCTCGCGTTAAAATTATTAGAAAACATGTAGAATAAAACAATGCAGTCTTTGTGAAAGAAAATTTAGATTTGTTAGGCTTCGATAAAATAAATTTATAAAAAACCAACATTAAAAAAACACACTGGGAATATCCTGCACTGTAAACGGGATATATAATAAAGGATTTTATGTTTGGTTTTTTGTAGACCATTTGACTTTTTTCTGTAAAGATTTATTTTTAAGAATTAGTTGTTTACCTGTTTAAACCTTTATGTTATTTCTTATTTTTATACTTGACTTATAGCTTGGTATGAGGTTGACCACTTATACTGTAAAAAAATGTTTAAGTTTGCCAATGTCATCCCTGTTACGGGAAGAGTCGGCAAGAGTTGTAGGGCTTTTGTTCAATTGAGATTGGGTTTTATACTGTAGGTTCACTTGCGGCATGTGTTAGCGCGAAATTATACATATCTGCTTGTGGGAATGCATTTAGTTTAAATCTTAAATGATATATATCTTTGCAGCTTAGATTAGATTAGATTAGATCAAATGAGGTATACCTTCGCAACTTATATTTAGATTTAGATTTTAGGTGGTCATCAAACTGCTACCAATGACAAGTACAAAAACCTAAACGTACTAATATTGAGGTAAGGTTGTATTGCAAAGGCTGTTATACAAGTATGACCGAGATGTATAATTCAAAAGTCTGTCGGGTTTTTAACTCTTTGAAATCTGGTCAAAGTTTTCTGGGTTTAGAGCTCGCCTTAATATCTTTTATATACGCAGTATTGCCACCGCAAAAAAGTTTGTCGAAAACCTTATTTTCTGTGAGCTGCGAGACGTAATTACAAAAATACTTTTTTTTTTATATTCAAACTTACTTTCGTATTTGACGTCAACATAAATTAAATTTTATGAAATTACTTTTTTTGTTTTTTTTTTTTTTAAGAAATCCTGTACGGGAGACTCCCCAGATTCTAGAGACTCTAGGGGTCTATGACACTCATAGTAGTGCCGCAGAGGTGTACGAGCTTGGTCGTCGCTACAAAGCGCCAATACTCAAGCAAGACCCAGGTGCTGTAAGGCTGGATAGGCCTTTTGTAGACCGGTCTTTGGTAAAGGTTTTATGTTTTTTTTAACCCAGCGAAGAGCATATTTGGAAATAAAAATTGAATATTTTTGTGCTCCGCCGAGATCCAAATCCACAACCTTCCATTTACGAGTCCGAAGTGTTGCCACTGGACTACGGACGGGTCCAAGAAATGCGTTTCTTTGAAATTATGAAATAATTTTAGTTTTACTTATCTTATCTAAGTTGCAAAGATGTGTTACATCGAGGATTCACATTATATGCATTCTCACAAGCAGACACGTTCAAGTTTGCGCTTGCACATGCCGCATGTAAAAATAAAACATAAAAACCCAAATCTCAAATGGACATACACCCTACAACCCTTGCCGTCATTCCCTGAAACAGGGGTGACATTGGCAAAGTGAACCATTTTTTACAGCATGGGGGGTTGGTCGCATGTCAACCTATAAGTCAAGGAACATACACAACAAAATACAATTACATTAAAAGTGATAAATCAATTAACGCAAATAAGCAGCATACAGAGTGAAACTATATAGATACAATATTTAATCTAAGTTGCAAAGAGATTTCAACATTTAAGTTTCATATTAAATGCATGCCCACAAACAGACAAGTGAAAGATCGCACTTCAAATGCTCCATGTATACTCTACAAATACAAATCAAAACTTCAAATGAACACTAACCCTGCACTTTTGCCGACCTTCCCTGAAACAGGGGTGATATTGGCAAAGTAAACCATTGTATGCAGCATGAGTGGTCAGCTCCATACCAATTTACAAGTCAATTTGTCGTATTTCCTTTTTTGACTTATAGGTTGGTATGAGATTGACCATCCATACTGTAAAAAAGGTTCACTTATCCAATGTGGTACTTATGCTTCAGGGAAGCTTTTCAAGAGTTGCAGGGGCTATGTGCATTTGAGATTTGGGGTTTTATTTCATTTTGTATTTTTTTTGTAAGTTCACATGCGGCTTGTGTAAGCGTGAATTTATACGTGTCTCCTGCGGGAAAACATTAAATATGAATCTTCAATTTTAATATATCTTTGCAACTTAGATTATTGATTCTAGATTTATTTTACGTAGGCTACGAATTGCTGTTATTTCAATTAATTAATACAGCTAAAGCAATATTAATCTTGAAATATTAAATCCCAACAATGGGTTCGAGGCTTGGCTAAAATTAATTTTTCAATTGTTCATTATGATAATATTAATTTTCAGGGAAATTGTTTAAGAAAATTCGACGATTGTGCTTCCATACAATGGGCATTATCTAGTGTTATCACAAACCTTTAGAGTTGTTTTGATAAAGAGCCTGAAATAGCAATAACCAATTCTAACCTAATGATGATGATGATGATGATGATGATGAGTTGATGATTTCTTTATAGCGCCGTTTTGGGATGTAGTCACTCCAAGGGTTTTGATTTCAGATGCCAGAAATTTGCTTGTCTTCAGTGCATTCCGGAACTTTCTATGGTCCTCTAGCTCTCTCACATGATGTGGCAGATGGTTCCAGGCCAGAGGACCAGCAACTGCAAATGCACGCTCTCCAATCATTGTGTTAACTCTTCTTATAGGTTCTTCAATCCTTGTCAGCCGAGCGCAGTGTTAGGCTTTTTTTGCCGAGGGTGACTGGTTTGATTAAATCAGCGATACATATCTGCTTGTGGGAATGCATTTAATTTAGATCTTGAATGATATATATCTTTGCAGCTTAGATTAGATTAGATTAGATTAGATTAGCGAGATATTTGAAAAAAAAAACTAGATAGGTGAAATAAATTCTTAGAAATATCAGCACAAAAAAAATCAAATCCTTTATTATATTACTCCAGACCGTCGTCTTTCGCTTTGACATTCGATTTTCAAAATTAATGCCATCACAGCAGATGAAATACGTTCGCAATAAAGTAAAATAAAATTTTGTATATATGCTGCAAAACAGAACCTTTCATGTATGTGTTTGAGAAACACACTCCAATACACTATAACTTTTTTCAATATTTACAAAAAAAAAAATTTTTTTCGAAAAACAGTAGTTTTTAGTAGAAGTAATCATAATTTCTGAAAAAAGTATTTTTTAAAAAGCCGCTTCATTTTTTTAACCCTCTTTTTGTTTTGTATGGAAATGTTAGAAAATGGATGCAAAATGTAAGAAGACTAAATAGACATCTAGCGGCAAAATTCGAAAGTCTTTTTTTTTTTACGATATTTTTTTTTTATTTGATACAAATCAAAAAAACAACAAACAAAAAAAAATAAAATGGATTTAAATCTGTAATCTTAGTTGCAAAGATATATGATTTACAGCATTCTCACAAGCAGACACTTATAAGTTCACACTTACACATGTCTCATATGGACGTGTTGTGTTTTTAGGGTTCGATAAGTTCGTCTTTAAATAAATAAAAAACTGGTCTTCTTTACTGGATATTTATTTTGCACTTAGATTTCTTTAACAATTTATATTTATTTTTTAACAATTCACATTTATGGTTAAGCAATTTACATTTATTTTACCTTTGATTCACTTTCACATACAATGTCTTTCTTGTTCAAAAGCAGAGCGTTGTATCAAGACTGACTCCTGCAAGCCGCTTGCAGCCCTTTATACTCCAAAGATTGTAGTTACTAGAAGCCAATTTTGCTGGAACCTTCCAGAACAGCAAGCTTCCAGTGCATAAATTTGAATACCTCTTTACCCTAGGTACCTATAATAATTACTCCACCTCTCATCAGCTATAACTAATACACTTAACTATATAACATTTATATGTTTTTGTTATTTACATAACAGTACATATAAATATGGATAATTTATTTGGTGAGCACTGTTTTTGTGTGCATCACACGTCAAGAGCCTTATGTGAGCTTTGTTGTTACCAATTCACAAGCAAGACCTATTTGCTGTAAGGCTCGATGGGATTTTGCTGACCGGTCTGTTTTTTTAAATGTAAATGAATTCTACAACCCATGTAAGAGCTTTCTTTTCGTTTTTTGTGCTCCGCCGGGAATCGAACACACAACCTGCGGAATACGAGTTTGTAACCTTATCAACTAGAGTCTAGTTACTAGACCACAGACCGGTCTATAGTCTGAAATCGTTTTATTTATTTATACATCTAGTTTTTTTGTTTACATGATTTTCAAACTTGCAAAAAAAACTAGCAAAGTAAAAAAGAAAGTCTAAATCTAAATCTAACTTGCAAAGATATGTATCATTTGAGATTCAAATTAAATGTATTCCCACAAGCAGACACGCATAATTTCGCGCTCCACATGCCGCATGTGGACCTACAATATAAAAACTCAATATCAAATGAACATAAGCCCTGCAACTCTTGCCTTCCTTCCCTGAAACAGGGGTGACATTTTCAAAGTGAACCATTTTTTACAGTATGGGTGGTCAGCCTCATACCAACTTATAAGTCAAGGAATGTTTATTTAAGAAAAATATTTTGTAATATGTGAAATGCTTTAAAGAATTTTTACCATAATCTCTGTCTCAACTTTATGGATATTTATTTTTAAACTTCTTCCGTACTTTGTGGTTAAAAGGAAATACAAGTTTTTCTTCGTAAAAGCTCTTTGGCGGTCTCAAAGTTTTGTACCTACGTAGTATATAAGCATTGCTATAGATGTACAAAAATAAAATAACAAACTTTTAATCAAATACTATGAATTCATTTCTTTGAAAAAAGTTTTTTTTTCATTTTTAAAATATCATTTTAAATCTTAGTGGCAGAATTTACATGTCTACTCGTTTGAAAAAGGAAATAAAAAAAAAACTGTTTTAAGTTTACTTTTAACAAGGTAAATAGACTGAATTCAAATGAACCTTTCCTTGACTTATAGGTTGGTATGAGGCTGACTATATTTTTTTCAATCTAGCGTAGAGCACATTAGAATTGGTTTTTTTTTTGTGGTCCGACAGGAATTGATCCTTCTACATCCCAATTACAAGTTTGAAGTGTTAACCACTAGGCTACAGTTATTAGATTTACTGACTTATTACTGATTTATTTATTGATTTTACCATCGACCGGCTCATAGTCTAGTGGTAACAATTCAGACTCGTAAATGAAAGGTTGTGGGTTCGAATCCCGGTGGAGCACAAAAAATATACCATTTATATTTTCAAATATGCTCATCGCTGGGTCGAAAAATTCATAAACCTTTACCAAAAACCGGTTACCAAAGATCCATCTAGCCTTACAGCAGCTGGGTCTTGTTTCAGAATTAGGCTTTTCTATAGTGACGACCAGGCTTGCAGAGGGCTCTTGAGGTGTCTATAATAATCTAGAATCTAAGCTGCAAAGATATGTTTACATAAAAGGCTCGTATTAAATGCATGCCCACAGACAGGCACATGTAGGTTCGCGCCTACACATTCTGCATATGTGCCTACAAATAAGCAAAACCTCACATGAACATAAACCCTGCAATTCCTGCCGCCGTTCCCTGAACCGGGGTGGCATTGGCAAAAGTAAACCGATTTTTACAGCACGGGTGGTCAGCCTCATACCAACCTATCAGTCAAGGATCACAAAAACATTGCTGACCAAATAGATCATCCTATTATTATTATTATTATTATTATTGGTTGGTATGAGACTGACCCTCAGTTCTGTACAAATTCTTAAATTTTGCCGATGCTACTTTTGTGCAACAAAAAATATAACCTTCTAGGAAATATGAATAAGGGGGGTGGGGTTTACCAGGACCCCATAAAGTATTAGTACAGTTAACTAATATACAATATATCGACTGTTAAAAGGCAGTTAAAAAGCGAGATTTTGGTCAAAAATGAGTTATGAATGCTTTCCTACTTGAAATTTTCCGCTCTTTCTAATGCGCTAACTCCCATAGCTCTACGATGATTGTTGTGTTGTTTATGCCCAAGCAAACAACTGCGTTTTCAAAGTATGGTTTTGGTGTGACCAAAAAGATTTTCGCCTTTTTTGTCCATTATCATACAACATCGTAAAACCACATTAATAGGAATGCCAATAAATGTCTTTATTTTTTATTTGCAGAGCTGTTTTGATTTTAACGATATGATAAAAAATAAAATAAGTTATGCCATTTGTCTGCAATCTCAAACTTTAAACTGCGTTCCTGAACAATTTAGTTTATTTCTCTTATGCCCAACTGCCTTTTAACCGTCTATATTATACAGTATTCTCCTAGAAGCGTTAAAATCTCTGGACTTCCAGTTGGCTGGTCACTGAAAAACACACATAGTTCTTGCATTACACAGAGCCACTATATTCAAATAAACGTTAGACTGGCATTCAAACCAACATTAGCTAGGACTTTCATACAAAACCTGCTGTTTATCACACTTCCAACAACTTTGAATAGTTAATAGAATACTGGCAGGTAAAAAACGCAACTAATCTACACATACATGTAACTTCTTGCCTACGTTATTCCCGAAGGGGTCGCATGTGGCGATTCGGGACTTATTTGTTTTTACGGGTAAGGGGACCGGCCTCACACCAACCACTTTAGTTTAAGTGGGGGTTTCCCAGCTCCCGAGGGGGCCAGTTCTCATTTCTTGTGAAAGCTGAGTACACCTTGCCGGTATTTAGGTTCGAAATAAGCACCGAAACGAGAAATCACTTCTGACACCCCTGATGGGGATCGAACCCTTGCTCTCAGTATAAAATGCAAGCATTCTACCAACTGAGCTTAACGACCGGACTTTTATCGAGCTTGGTCGTCGCTACTTAGCGCCAATTCCCACGCAAGACCCAGTTGCTGTAAGGCTGGATGGACCTTTTGATGACCGGTCTATGGTAAAGGTTTATGAACTTTTCAACCCAGAAAAGAGCAAATTTAAAAATATAAATTATGCTCCGCCGGGATCCGAACCCACAACCTTCAATTAACGAGTCTGAAGTGTTACCACTGGACTACGGACCGGTCATGTTCCGGAGATGTGAATGTTTTTATTTGATGTGAATATTTACTATATTTAAGAGTATGTCTACACAAAAACCACTGCAATTCAAACATGTTTATCTTTTTCAGTACATTTATTTTATCATTAAAAAGTTACTTCCTGTAAAAACCAATTTTACTTTGTTTATATTTCCTCGACCACAAAATTATTACGGCTCTCCAAGCCTTTATGTTCAATTTTAAAATGAAAACATTTTATTTATTTTGAATGTACGATGGTTTCGTAAGCCTGCTTCCGTACAACGAATTTGTAATATTGTACGTAAATAAGTAAATACAGTAGCACCTCCCATAACGAGTAATTTGGATAGCGAACTAAACAGATTGTGGTAAACTGTACCCTTAGTACGAGATGCAAAACATGAGAAAAGTAACGCTTACGGAAAGTATGAGTGATTTTCCCCTAAATCAGCCGTTGTAACTGTACTGTAACTGTAACTCTGTCACAATTCCTCTAGGGGTGGCCAGAGCCTCTGCAGAGCTGCCTCCATTTTTTCCTATCCTTACATACCTCTTTCAATTCATTCATATCCATCACCTTTATCAAGCATTTTCTTCTTTTACGCTCACTTTGTATATCCCATTCTTTTACAATATCCTCAATCTGATCACTCCATACTTTTCTCGGTCGTCCCTTCCCTATTTTTCCTTTCACACTACCTCTGTATACATAGTTTGTCAGTCTATCATCATTCATTCTTTTCACATGCCCAAACCATCTCATCACATTCTTTTGTACCTTAACTTTCACATCCTCCTTCAAATTACATTATTTCTTTACTCATTCGCAAAAGAGTTACAGTGATGAAGCAAATCAAGTTCAAACAAACAAAAACGGAAGATTTTGGAGAAAACCACTCTTTAATACTTTCCGTAAACTTTACTTTACTCAAGTTTTGCAACTCGTACTCAAGGTACTGGTCGCTCTACCAGCTATATTTCGCAAAAACGAATGAAAGTTAATAATGTAATTAAAATAAGCGTACATTCATCAAATTGTTGTTTTGAATGACCATAACAAAATTTTGGATACAAAATTGTAGCATCGCTCAGACGAGATGCTAACCAAATGTCATTTTATTCTATGTTCGCTGTGGACCTTTGACTGTAAAAATTTTGAATTTTCCAGCCTCCATTATTTGATTAACGAGTGTTTTACATAACGAGGGTTGTTGTGGATTGAATCTGTCTCGTAATGCGATGGTGTTTTATATTCGTCCCACGTGGTTAGCGAATAATAAAAACACGAATAATTGAATTCTATACGGCGAACAAATAAGGGAAGACCGCAGTTGGAATCTGGGTACTAAATGAAATGGAAAATGTAAAAAAATATATGGAAAAATACAATATTTCATCATGTTTTCAATTATGATACAATGAGGTTTTATCCAAATTTAGGTCTAAAAAGAGTATTTTTTTTTTTGATTATTTAACAACATTGTAATCATTATCTACAATAATTATAACTACACAGTTAATTGTTTTTATCGGCTATTACACGAACCGAGCCCGTTCCCACTTGTCGGGTGTCGGATCCGTATATTCATCGGAGGTTCCAGTTGCAGGGCATTTCGGACAAAATCGGTTTCCAAAAAGTGTGAATAGCTCCATGCCACTGGAACCTCCGATCAATATACGGATCGGACACCCAACAAGTGGGAACAGGCTCTTATAAGGAAGGTCGGCAAGAGTTGCAAGGTTTATGTTCATTTGAGATTGGGTTTTTATATTGTAGGTCCACATGCGGAATGTGTTAGCGCGAAACTATAAATGTCTGCTTGTGGGAATGCGTTTAATATGAATCTTAAATTATATATTTCTTTGCAGCTTAGATTTAGATTTAGATTTTAGTCATCATGCAGAAAGGGTGTCTCCTGAAGACGTTAGCTACGTCGCTGAGAAAACATTTAGAATAATGTAAGCTCTCATGCAACGGTTCGTGCAATATGCGATAAAAAAAATTGACTGTGTAGTTATAATTATTGTAAATACGTCAAACGACTGTAATTTTAACCTAAACCTTACAACATTCGAATAGTTTATATTAGTATGGAAGGTATAAGAAACTGCTAGAAAGAACTAGACCACGAAAAATTGATCTTTCTGGAATACCACAGAGCCTATATAAAAGGAGGCGTTTTGTGTGACACAGATCAGATAAGTTAGTTAGCTGTTACCGTAACTGCTAGGGGTAGCCAGAGCCTCTGCAGATTTGCCTCATTTTTTTCCTATCGCTGCATACATCTATAAATTTAATTACCTTTGATTGACATAAGAAAAACAATCACTAAGATGACGATCTTGCGAGAGGACAATAACTCTTTAAAGCCTTTTGCATTTCTTCCATTGGAATATTTGTCTATTGTTCTTTTTTTTAAATATTTGTTGACACAAATGCAATTCACCAGATTTTTTTTGTCTCAACCAAAACTAGAATGAACAGCATCTAATCTAATCTAATCTAATCTAAGCTGCAAAGATATATATCATTTAAGATTTATACTTAATGCATTCCACAAGCAGATATGTATAATTTCGCGCTAACACATGCCGCATGTGGACCTACAATATAAAAACCCAATCTCAAATGAACATAAGCCTTGCAACTCTTGCCGTCCTTCCCTGAAACAGGGGTGACATTGGCAAAGTGAACCAATTTTTATATTATGGGTGGTCAGCCGCATAACAACCTATAAGACAAGGAACATACATGACAAATTACATTTCATCATCATTCATTACAATCATCATTTAGTAATTTAATGTGTATTTTAATTAATTTTTAATTTATAATTACCCAATGGCATCTGTTAAACCAGGGTCAAAATTATGGTCAAGGGGCCAGGTGACAATCGAAAAGGTGATAGTATTACCTAAATACGTTCTTCGAGATAATTGTTCATTCAAGTATTTTTTCTTATCAAAAAACAAAAAATGGTCGGTCTTTATTTTGTTATTTTTCGCAATGTGTGAATTTAAACTTCAGTTAAATTCAAAGAAGAGTCTCTAGTATCTAGAGAGTCTCCCGCACAGGATTTCTTAAAAAAAAAGTCATTAATTCAGAAAAAAATCATAGCAGTTTTTGGTTAGGTTTAAGTTAGAATTACGGTCGTTTGACATTTTGACAATTATATTAAATTTCAAAACTTAATTTAAATCGGATATTTAACGAACCGTTTAGAGAGAACTTACATCATTCTCGACGTTATAACTCAGTTCATCCTCAGTCGTCGTGCAGAGAGGATGTTCTCCTGAAGACGTCGGCTACGTCGCTGACGAAACGTCGAGAATGATGTAAGTTCTCTCTAAACGATTCTTTAAATATCCGATTTAAATTAAGTTTTGAAATTTGTTCAGTTTTAAAAATTAATATAATTGTCATAGCAGTTTTTTTTCAAATTCAAGTTGGAAAAAAAAGGACGCATTGAGATTCTAGCTTGCATATAGACAAATAAGATGAAGTATGTAAGTTAACTCGTATGATGCTTTTGTGAAAAAAATTACATGATATACAAAATGATTCGATTTCTCGCTCGCATAAAATAGAATGGGCTACGTTTCATACATTCTAATATGCAAAATTTCAGCAAGAACACAATATCAACGAAGCACATTTTTTGCTCGGCCAAAATTCGCACGTATTGGCGAATTTTTTTCACTGCTAACGAAGTGTTTGCATTGTTCGTGTACTCTGTAAAAGTAAATACATTTTTTTATTGTACCTACAGTCCGACAAAATAATTTTGTTAAAGTTTTTTGTACAGAAACACGGTTGAGCTAAGTTTTTAACTATCTAATCTAACCTTATCTAAGTTGCAAAATATAATTAACATAAGAGATTCACATTACATGCATTTTCACAAAACAAACATGTTTAAGTTCGCGCTTAAACATGCCGCATGTAATCCTACAAATCTCAAATGGACATACACCCTGCAACTCCTGCCGACTTTCCAAAGGTCGACACAGTTAATTTTTTTTGTCTAATATTACACGAACCGTTATATGAGAACTTACATTATTCTCGACGTTTTCTTAGCTACTTTGCTCCCCCAGTTATTGTTTGCCGTATACGCCAATCTTGTCAAAAAAAATTCATGCAGTTGTCTTATAAATCAAATTCTACACAATCTAAGCTAAGAAAAACCGTACAACTCGATAATGTGAGAGTTCTTTTAAATATTTTTTAAATCAATTTATTGCTGTCATAAGACACATTGGTCCAGTACACATGCAAACATTGCTCATGTAAAATTTTCTCAATGGCGTATACGGCAAACAAGAACTAAGGCAGCGACTTAGCTAACGTCTTAGCTAACGTCGACTGAAGATGAATAATGTAAGCTATCGTATAACGGTTAGTGAGCAATGTTTGTATGTGTACTGAATCAATTTGTCATATGAAAACTGGAAATTCATTATTATATTTTTTTAAAACAACTCACATTATCGTTTTGAACATATTTTTTTTAGCTCAGATTGTCTAGAATATGATTCTCATGACTATTTTCTTGAAAGGTCATCTTTTAATCAAATGGTTGGCAAGCTAAAGAAGCACTGGGGGGACGAGCTGTTACTAGTCAGTACAGTTCTTTGAAATCAGCACTATCTATGAAACAAGTCAGCAAACAACATAATATATGTACATTCATTTAAAGTTGCTATTATGTTATTTTAAAATAACATATAAAAAACAATCTCAAAGTGTACAGTATGTGTCGTGGGCCGAACGGAGCCGAACGGTCACGGAAGCGGCCGAACTGCGCCGTGTGATCTGGTCGAGCCGTCGGTCATCAGTTCCCGGCAAGATGTCAACGGATTAAGACGTCAGCGACCAAGCACCAAGCGGTGCAAGAGGGGGCATCACCATGGAGCTCCCTCCTCCCCATCTACCTGGATTTCCTGCTAGCAAGGCACCCGCCTTGTGGACCAGAGGCATAGGAAACATAGTGCATAGGAGCGCCCACCCAGGAGCTCCAAAGTGTGGAGTCGTCCGCCTCGTGAACCGCCGCTAGCCTGGGGCGCTGCCCCAGGCCTTCCGTGCGGAGCTCCAGCCAACGGAATAGGAAGTGTTCTAGTGACAACCTGCAGGTCGTGCCATTCCCTAAATTCCCCTTTTCCCCATATTAGTTAAGTAAATAAACCCTTATTTGTTCATGTTAAACTTATATTTTAATTATAAAACCCTTCCCAGGATACAAGTAAGCAATGCCAAAGAAAGAACCCCACGCCCTGAGAGTGATGCTGATGAGAGCTAGCCGGATGTAAGTATCCTGGAGATACCTTTCAATCTTAACATAACATTGCTTTGAAAACCTGTCACAAACGAAATGTATTCCCGTCAATATAACAGTAACTGGAGAGAGGTGGGTTATTTGTATTCGAGTCACCCCGCAGAGCTTCGAGCAATTTCTGCTTTGTTTTCTGGCTGGTCCGGGCCAGAGTTATGGAAATTAATTCCGAAGAAATAATAAAAAATACGTGATACAAAAAAGTACCGTGGACAGAATCGGTGATGAGTCAAAGCGGCGGGGGATGGGGATGACGTCATGCGATGGGAAAAAAACTGACTGAAAAAATGTTTCCAATACAAAAAATTGTACATTGTTAAAAGCATAATTTTGTTATTATTGAAGTGATCATAATCTAATCTAATCTAATCTAAGTTGCAAAGATATGTATCATTTGAGATTCATAATGCATTCCCATAAGCAGACATGTATAATTTGGCGCTAACACATGCCGCATGTGGACCTACAACATAAAAACTAAATCTCAAATGAACATAAGTCTTGCAACTCTTGCCGACCTTCCCTGAAACAGGGGGGACATTGGCAAAGTGAACCATTTTTTACAGTATGGGTGGTCAGCCTCATACCAACCTATAAGTTAAGGAAGTGATTATAATACTAATTGTAGTCCTACTGTTATTGGATTCATTTCTGCCTCCCTACTTTACTTCGAGATTTTCCTATTTTTAAGTACGCCTGATGGTTCGGCAATTTGCGTAACATTTAATAGTTTTTCATACTAAAATTTCAGGTTTTTTTTTTAACAAATTAAATATGAAAGCCTTTCTCTATTGTTTTTAATTCTCATTTATTAGTTTTAGCCTTGATTTATTTTGTTATCATATTAATTGCGCCTGATTACTAGGCAATTTTCTTTCGTTCCAACAAAATGAAAAAAAAATAAAACATATGTGTATATTTTTAGATAATATGTATATAAAATTGCACGAGACATTTTATTGTTTCCTTAAAACTTGTATTTTCTAATTTTTTGTAAGCTTCATTACGCCTGAATGTTAGGCAATTTGCATTTTAGAGAAAATTTAAAATATTTTTTTATTCTCATAAGAATGAGTTTTACCACTCAAAGTATAAATAGGCTTTAGTAATTACATTTAAGTTTTAATAAAAAAAAATATCATATTGTATTTATAAATACATAATACTAAAAAAAATGTTAAGAGTTGCAGCCTTTATTTTAGTAAATGGTTTGTAAAACATATAACAATAAAGCTCAAGGCGATACTAAAAATTCTATTAAAAAAACTACACGATGTTCACCATAAATTAATTCGATATTTGTAAATATAATCTAAGTTGCAAAGGTATATTAATATTTCAAGCTCATATCAAATGCATGTCCACAAACAAACACGTGTAGTTCGCGCTTACAAATGCTGAATCATGTGTGCTTACAAATAAAATCCAAGGCTCAAATGAACTGTTAAGGTCTTTAGGTGTTGGGTGTAATTAAATAAAACTCTTGCATGCCCTTTTCTTACGCGCAAATTTTATTATTATTCTTAGGCTCTTGTTTCTGGGAACAAAAGAAGCAGCATTCTAAAATTCAAAACTAACAGTTTTGTTAGGAAAAGAAGTGCCACTATTTGTGCTTCTTGAAAGCTTTTGATCACTACAGAACATACACCTTACAACTTTTGCCGACCTTCCCTGACACAGGGGTGACATTGGCAAAGTATACAATTTTTTACAGTGTTTTATAGTATTTTATCACTTTGAAAAATTCAATACATCAAATAACATTTATTTCTGTTCTTTTTATATATTTACAAAATAAATAAGCGCCTGTAGCTTAGGCAATTTTCATTGCATTTATAGTTTTCAAAAATGCACATCTGTACATCCTTACGTTAATCAGAACTACTATAAATTTATTCAGCTTTTTTAGAAGAAAAGCATGTATTGAAATCAAAAATTGAATTTTTATTAAGTTGATCCGAGGTTGATCAACCATACAGTAAACAAAATGTTTCATTTTGCCAATATCACTCCAGTTTCAGGGAAGATCAGCAAGAGTTACAGTCCTGGAAATCATTTGTTTTGTTTTCTTTCAAAGCATTCATAAAATGGAAGCATGAGGTTTGAATTTAGTTGACCACCCATAGTTAAAAAAAATGTTTCCCTTTGCCCATGTCACCCCTGTTTCAGGGAAGGTCAGCAGGAGTTGCAGTCAATATTTTTATTTGAGATTTTCGTTTTTATATTGTAGGCCCACATGCGTCATGTGTAAGCGCAAACTTATGCGTGTTTTCTTATGGAAATTCATTTAATATGAATCTTAAAAGTAATGTATCTTTGTATCTTAAATTTTAGATTATACATAGAACCCATTTTATAAAAAGAAAAAATACCATATACAATGTTTCTTAACACCGAATTTTTTTATGAGAATACACCAAAAGAGCAAGTCACTCCTTTAGTGTTCAAGCTTTGTAGTTGGTGTTTTTTGTCTAGTATTTTTTTGTACAAAATGAAAAAAACACAACAAAACATCAATAAGGCAAACCACTAACCTCTACAGAACGGCCTCCTATAATGGCTAATGCTTTGAGCTATTTATTTGCATGAATAGATTCTGCTTAGTCAGTGGTTAATAAGTAGATGACGTATAGCTTTGTACTTTGCACTATATTTTGCATTTTTTTATCGTTGATTTACTTGATGTAAACGCAACGCAAAAAACGTAACTAAGCTACACATATAGTGTAACTTCTTGCCTGCGTTATCCCCGAAGGAGTCGCATGTGGCGCTTCGGGACCTATTTATTTTCTACAGGTAAGGGGGCCGGCCTTACACCAACCACTTTCAGTTGAAGTGGGGGTTTTCCCAGCTCCCGGCGGGGGCTGGTTCTTATTTCTTGTGAAGGCTGAGTAAGCCTTTGAGATCGAACCCTTGCTCTCGGCATGGAATGCAAGCATTCCTACCAAATGAGCTATCGACCTTTTTTTTGTCATTTTAAAATATGAAAATAGTAAGTTTGTGTTAAGTACTCGTAAGTTGAAATTTTCAGAATTATTTGACTAAAAGGGGTGGTTTGATATTCACTTACTGTAACTATAACTCTGTAATTCTGCTAAGAGTGGTCAAAGCTTCTGCAGAGTTGCCTCCATTTCTAACTGTCCTTACTTAGGTACCACTTTCAATTCATTCATATCCATCACCTTTTTCATGCATTTTCTTCTTTTAGATTCACTTTTCATATTTCATTATTTCACAATCTCCTCAATCTGAGCACTCCATACTTTTTTCTGTCGTCCCTTACCTCTTTTTCCTTTCCCACTTCCTCTGTATAAGAACTTTATCAATTTATCATAATTCATTCTTTCCAAATGCCCAAACCATCTCATCACATTCTTTTGTACCTTCACTTTCAAATTATCTTTCAACTTACATTCTTTCTTTACCCATTCATTCCTAACTCTATCCTTAAGAGTTTTTCTGACATGCTTCTCAAATGCTTTGTTTTCATCACACATGCTCATTTCACTGACACTCATTGTCCTTGCTTCACTTCCATACATCAACGTCGGTAAAAATATCCTACTAACGAAATATAAATCTAAGTTGCAAATATGTATGTCATTTGAGATTCATATCAAATGCATTCCCACAAGCAGACACGTACAAGTTCGCACTTAAACATGCCGCATGTGAACCTACGATATACAAACCTAAATCTCAAATGAACATACACCCCGCAATTCTTGCCGACCTTCTCTGAAACTGAGGTGACGTTGGCAAAGTGAACCAGCATGGGTGGTCACTGGTCAACCGCATACTTCTACTACAAGTCAAGGAACATACACAAAAAAAAATATGTTCAAAATAGGCAAATATTTTTTTTTAAATAGACTCGCGTTTTTTCGTTAATGATATTTTATGTTTGTAACTTAGATCATACATCCAAGATCATAATTCAGTGGCGGAGGGTGCCATACAACTCGATTCCCATCGGCTTCCCTTTTAAAATGAGGCACAAAGTCAAAATATACATTTTAAACCAAAGAAACAATACGTATTTTTTCTCCTTTGAAACCATGCAGTCTTCTTTATTATCATTTCTGCCTCATTTTAAACGGGAAACCGATGAGAATCGAGTTGTATGGCACCCTTCGCCACTGGATCATATTAATGCCAAATTAATGAACAAAACTTCTGATGGATATAAATATGAAATGGGTAAACAAAAGAAAAGGGCAAGCCGGCCTTTAACTTGGATATTTTTATTAAAAACTTTTTCCCCATTCACAATCTTGCATCTTCTCTTTTTTTCCTCCACAACTCGCTAAATATTATTCCTCGCTCATTTTTCATAAGAGCTCGGGTCGATTTATCAAGAATCGTTTTCCCCTTTTGAATTTTTCTCGTTCATAAATTGTTGTCCGTCTTCAAAATCATCTCTCTATTTATATTTTGCGTTAACCTCTGTTCTATCATAGGTTAATATGAACAAAAATATAAAAGATATTATGTATTTCCATTTTCTTTCCTAGCGTTTCAATCATTTTCAGTACCCTTAGTACGAGTTGCAAAACTTGAGTAATGTAAAGTTTACGGCAATTATTAAAGAGTGATTTCCCCCAAAATCTGCCGTTTTTGTTTGTTTGAACTTGATTTTCTTCATCACTGTAACTCTTTTGCTAAGACCACAAAGTGTAAGAAACAAAAACGGCAGATTTTGGGAGAAATCGAGCGTTAATATTTTCCATAGACTTTACTTTTCTCAAGTTTTGCAACTCGTACTAAGGGTACAGAACACATTTTTTCGGTATCTGTGTTGCATGAAAAATGCTTCAGTTTGAGGTCCATCGGTGTCAACGATGATTTTCTGTTTCATTGATTTTTTTCCAAGATTTTGTACATAATTGCTTTTTTCTGGATTGTTTTTTAGTATTATAAATTGATTCATTATGACTGGCAGGTTTTCATCAAATTTTACAAAGAATCAGAAAAATCTCTTCACCGGCAACTCGATTAAAAGCCTGATTGTTTCTTGTTCCTTGACTTATAGGTTGGTATGCGGCTGACCACCCATACTGTAAAAAAATGGTTCACTTTGCCAATGTCACCCCTGTTTCAGGGAAGGACGGCAAGAGTTGCAGGGCTTATGTTCATTTGAGATTGGGTTTTTATATTGCAGGTCCACATGCGGCATGTGTTAGCGCGAAATTATACATGTCTGCTTGTGGGAATGCATTTAATATAAATCTTAAATGATATATATCTTTGCAGCTTAGATTAGATTAGATTAGATTGTTTTATGTCTCATCCACACAAGCGTTTCAATGATGTTATAGGTCATACATTTCAGCCAAATATGTAATAGACAAGCACGTACACATTTACTGAAATACTTGACTTTGATGCGTGTGGAAAAAACTACCACTATCAGATGCCAGTTCACTCATCAGCAGAAATGAGTGGCGAATATTCAACGCATACTTCAAATGTGAGAGTGGTAATTAGAAAATTGTTGGCCACGTGTAGAGATCGACCTTTTCAATCTAAATCTAAATCTAAATCTAAGCTGCAAAGATATGTATCATTTGAGATTCATATTAAATGCATTCCCACAAGCAGACATGCATAATTTCGCGCTTACACATGCCGCATGTGGACCTACAATATAAAAACCCCAATCTCAAATGAACATAAGCCCTGCAACTCTTGCCGACCTTCCCTGGAGCAGGGGTGACATTGGCAAAGTGAACCATTTTTTACAGTATGGGTGGTCAGCCGCATACCAACCTATCAGTCAAGGAGTACAAGCAATTAATACAATCAAATATATAAAACAAATACACTCTAAACAATTAAACACTAAAAAATTAAAAAACTACAAAACATATTTTTTTAAATTTAAAAGCTTCAGCTTTAACCGCCAGCATTACAGATCAACCGCCATTTCATTATGAATAAAATACGAAAGTTTGTAATAGCTTTTAAATTGCAGATTTTTAATGCAATTTTAAACCATTGAAAACATATTTGAACAGATAATATTGATATGCGGCTGACCACCCATACTGTAGAATATAGTTCACTTTGCCAATGTCACCCCTATTTCAGGGAAGGTCAGCAAGAGTTGCAGGGCTTACGTTCATTTGAGATTGGGTTTTTATATTGTAGGTCCACATGCGGCATGTGTAAGCGCGAACTTATACATGTCTGCTTATGGGAATGCGCTTAATGTGAATCTTAAACGATGTATATCTTTGCAGCTTAGATTTAGAAAGTGTGAAATTTTAGATTTTTTTTTTTAATATAATTGAAAATTTGATTTCACTTTTAATCCCAAGTGAGCGATTATAACCATTTGACTTCAAATTGTTTTTTTTTTATCACTTCATTGACTTATCGTTCTTTCAATCAGAAATATTACTTTATCAAAGGAAAATAAAACACTCTTTTCTTCCTTCAATCATTAAAAAGAACAAAGATCAAACGCTCAATCTTATTTTTCTCATTTTTTTTCCTATTTCAAATGAACATAATATTATCTCTGCTTCTTGGTGTTCCCCTCGCACCACTCTTTTGTTTTGTTTTCATTTTTATTCTTTCCTCTTTTCTTATTTTTTGTTTCACCAGCACTTCATTAAAATAAATTGTTTTTATCCTTTGGCTTACGCCAACGTAAACGAAGCACGTTTAAGATTTGTTTTCCCATAAAAGGTAAATGTGCTCATTTAAAATATGATTCTTCGTTTAATTTATTTCTCGTATTTTTAATTTAATTATTTTTTTCATGAAATATAAGAAATAGCTCTTTTTGACAAACTTGTAAAGGAAAGAAATATATTTGATTAATAACTCTTTTACCAACTGTTTAAGAACATAATTTAATTTAATGAAAATATTTTCCTATTTTTTTGTTGTATTTTTAGGGTTCTAATGTTTTGAACATTTTAAATGATGGTCTTCTTAGTTAAAATGGCCAGAGATTTATTTTTAAGTAATTTATTTTAGTTCACAAATTATTGTACAATGGTTCACTTGCATGGTTGACTTTCTCTGACTCGGCCTGTAATGGCTTAGAGTATTTTGGAGACTGTCCACAAGCTTCCAATACAACTATTACTTAAATATAATATTTTCTTACTCTAGGTACTTAATAATAATTCATCCTACAGCTAGAGTCTATATACACCTACCCTATTTATTTTGTTTATACCTAAGTATTATTTCAATAACAATATCAAATAAAATCAGTCTTTAAAAAAACCGTTTATTTTTGTATTTTTTTTTTAATTTTAAACTTTTAGGTCAAACCCTTTTTCAAGTGTTCCTAAAACAAGGATTGTATTTGTAACTCATAATTTTATTTCTGAATACTGAATATCTCAGGTTTTGTTAGTGCTAAAATAAGACATAAAAAGTATTCTAATGGTTTTATAAAGGCTCAACATGAGCTTAAGTTTCAAATCTATACATCAAACATATAATTGGCATTAATTTTTAAATCGTGAATAATTAAAACATTTACTATGGCTTACCATACTTAATTAATTTAAATTTAATTATTGTGAGTTGATTATTATACGTACAACAGTACAAAAAGAATCTCCCTAGATTTTTAATTTTAAATAAATATTAAGGATATTTGTAATTAAATCGTCACATGATCGATATTTGACCGGTCCGTAGTTCAGTGGTTAACACTTCTGACTCGCAAATGGAAAGTTGTGGGTTCGAATCCCGACGGAGCACAAAAAATATATACACTATTTATATTTTCAAATATACTCTTCGCTGGGTGAAAAATTCAAATACCTTTACCAAAGAACGGTCACTAAAGGTTCATCCAGCCTTACAGCAACTGGGTCTTGCTTGAGAATTGACGCTTTCTAAAGCGATGGCCAAGCTCGCAGAGGGCTCTTGAGGTGTGATACACACAAAAACAGCGCTCAACAAATAGCTAATATTATTATTATTATTAACAAATAAGAGTCAGAATTATTTAACAAATGTATGAAATCATCGACACTGTACAAATTTATAACTGACCTACGACGTTGTTTTTTTCAAAAGAACAAACGTATCCTTAAATATAAAAAAAAAAAAAAAAACTGTCATTTAATTATTTTTTAAATTTATTGAGTGACATAATAACATAAAGATCAGCTCTAGAATGAAAATATATAATTAAAATATGTTTCAATAAAAAACATATTTTTAGTATTATCAACAAGAAAAAAATATTTTTTACTCACCATTGAAAAATCCTTATAAAGCCAAACCAGCAAAATATTCTGGAAAATTCACCACACACACACAAAAAACACACAATATTATAATCAACACAAATTCGTGTTTTTTTTCACGTTTCTAACCAAAAAATATTTTTGCAAATTTCTGTATACCGGTATTTTAGTAGGCTTAAAAAATACACAATTTTATTTATTTATTTTAGAATAAAATTTAACCACAAAAATTCACTTTAATAATAATTTACATATTTCAGAAATAGCACAGATTCTGTCACTTTTTTTTAATCGGTCAGATGATTGCAATGGTATGTGTGTGTTGTTAAGGATTTCATCCATACACCGAATTCGCGATTTAAAAGGAGATGGGCGTACGTCCTACCCTCACGGAGGTCGCTTGTGCACTGACGGTGCAAAGCTGTGCTGTGACACTCGAGAAAATCCCCACTGAAAAGCATAAAGCCTTTTAAATTTACAAATTTTAAATAAAGATTCTGTAGAAAAATATTTTAGATACCTGTATAACAGAAAATCTTTGTTGCATATTAAAAAGAATATATATTTTACAACCAGCGCACATTTTTTCTTATATTATGTTTATAGTCTACAATTGTATACTGGTTAAATTAATCAAGCTTTTTTTCTTTCAAAGGTTATTATATTTTGTGTTCTTGAAATATAAAAAGGAACGAAATATAATCTAATTTCATAGATTCATTTTTTTGTAGTTGTTAAAATTTTAAGAATTGATTTATTTGGAATGAAAATAACGGATGTTACTGACCGTGGAAAGAGAAGAACAATTTTCTCTTCATTTTGTCAGAGTCATATCCGACGTCTTCAGGAGGCGTGTGTCTTCTACAGAGAAGAAACACGAACTGTTGAATTATTGTTTTATTTATTTCTTATACAGAGGAATCATTCACTTAGTGTTCATGGTTTTCTTTCTTCAAATATACATATTTGTTGATGATAATGTTATGATAATGGTTCAATTTCATTGTTTGCTTCATGGTAACTTGTCACTCCAAGGAAACGTAAATGCTTTTGACATTTAATTTTTTTTTTATAAATTAATGTTATTTTTGTAACCATTGCTACTAAAAAATATCACTTGCTACAAAATCTTTTATTCTCTTTCAATTAATTTAAATCGTATCCAAATTAATTGCACAAAAGAAAATTCAAAAATTTTAAATTAAATTCAGAATTTCCCCACATTTAGGGAATTTTCCCTACATCTTTCAGCTCACATCCTGCGCTCACAGCACCAGCTGGGAAATGGGTGTGTCTGGGTAGACAGCTTACAAACACACTCACAAACCCATACATATTTATGTCCATATACACGTATAAACAAAAAATCTATATGTATGTATCGTTTACGTAAAATGATACGAGATCGACGGTTAAAAGGCAGTAGGGCATAAACGACATAACTAAATTTTCCAGGAGATCAGTTTAAAGTTTGACATTGCAGAAAAATGGCATAACTTTTTTATTTTTTATCATATCAAAGACCGGTCACTGAAAGGTCCATCCAGCCCTACAGCGACTGGATCTTGCTTGAAAATTGACGCTTTGTAGCGACGACAACCAAGCTCGTAAAAAGGACGATAGCTCAATTGATAGAATGCTTGCATTCCATGCCGAGAGCAAGGGTTCGATCTCAAGGTTTACAAGGTTCCCCCGGGAGCTGGGAAACCCCCACTTCAACTGAAAGTGGTTGGTGTGAGGCCCGAATTGCAACATGCGATCTTTTCGGGGATAACGCAGGCAAAGAGTTACACTATATGTGTAGCTTAGTTGCGCTAATATGGTTATAATCAAAACTGCTCTACAATTAAAATAATAAAGACATTTATTGGCATTCCTATTAAAGTGGGTTTACGATGTTGTACGATTTTTTTTATGTCACAAGCGCCTTTAGGACAAAAAAGGTCAAAATCTAGTCGGTTACACCAAAACCATGTTTCAAAAACACAGTTGTTTGCTTGGGCATAAACAACACAAAAATCATCGTAGAGCTGTGGGAGTTAGCGCATTAGAAAGAGCGGAAAATTTGAAGTAGGATAGCATTCATCACTTAATTTTTAACCAAAATGTCGCTTCTTCCCTACTTCCTTTTATACGTCGATATTAAAAGTGGTGTTTATAATATAAGACTTGTGAAAATTGAACGTTGGAAATCCCTTGAGAAAAAGGGAAACCCGATAGTTAGAGCACTTAATAAAAATGTGATATGGAAAAATAAAATTGAAAAAAAAACATTGATTTAATAACCATTTTAATGTTGAATTATTCATGTTGTAATTTTTTCAAAATATAGCAAAACAATTTAGTTTTTTTATGATCTTTTATGGTTTATGATAAAGCAAAAACTAAAAATATAAAATCTTAAGAGTTTTCCTTTTTTTTTAAGAAATCCTGTGCGGCAGACTCCCTACATTTCAGAGACTCTAGGGGTCTATGATACTCCTGTAGTGCCGCAAAGGTGTTTACGAGCTTGGTCGTCGCTGCAAAGCACCAATTCTTAAGCAAGACCCAGTTGCCTTAAGGCTGGATGGACCTTTTTAGTGACCGGCCTTTGGTAAAGATTTTTTTTATGAATTATTTAACCCAGCGAAGAGCATATTTATAAAATTGGTGTATGTTTTATGCTCCACTGGGATTCGAATCCACAACCTTCCATTTACGAGTCCGAAGTGTTGTCACTGAACTACGGATCTGTCATATTGTATGCGTTCTCAAAAACAGACTCCCATATATTTGCGATGACACATGCCGCATGTGGGCATACTCGCTCAACTTAAAATCTCAAATCTCAAATTAAAATAAGCCCTGCAACTCTTGCAGATCTTTCCTGAAACAGGGGTGACATTAGCATAGTGAACAATTTTTCACAGTACGGGTTGTCAGCACTATATCAACTTTTCAGGCAAGGAACAAGTAAAAGTGAAAAATGGATGAAAGAAAGATTTATTATTAGTCAAAGACCATATCTATAATCTTTAATCTAAGTTGCAAAGATATATTAACATTTAAAGCTCATATTAAAAGCATGCCCACAAAAAAAACACGTGTAAATCGTGCTTACAAATGCTGAATGTGTACTCACAAATAAAATCCAAACCTCAAATGAACATAAACCCTACAACTTTTGCCGACCTTCCCTGACACAGGGATGACATTGTCAACGTTTTTTTACAGTATGTCATAAAATATATAAAGTACAAAAATACGAGTATATTACATTTAGCATTCATATTACATACATCCCCATAAACAGACACGTATAATAGTTAGGTTTAAGTTAGAATTACGGTCGTTTGACATTTTGACAATTATATTAATTTTCGGATATTTAACGAACCGTTCGGTGAGAACTTACATTATTCTCTACGTTTCGTCAGCGACGTAGCCGACGTCTTCAGTCCTCTACTGAAATCAGTACCCAAATTTCATGTCAAAGACAACGATATTATTAGTGCGGTGTGTACAGGTAACATAATACCATCTAGTGATGTGGAATACACACAAGATGATAGTGGTATGTGTGACAGACCAAAACATAATTACTACCTTCGTTCGAAGGTAGTCAGTGAATTGTGACAAAGTGTTTTTCAAATTCAGTTCATCCTCAGTCGCCGTACAGATAGGATGTGCTCCTGAAGACGTCGGCTACGTCGCTGACGAAACGTAGAGAATAATGTAAGTTCTCACCGAACGGTTCGTTAAATATCCGAAAATTAATATAATTGTCAAAAGACACGTATAAGTTTTCGCTTACACAACGTAAAAACTCAATCTCAAATAAACATGGGATGAAATTGGAAAAGTCAACATTTTTTACAGAGTGGTTGGTCAGCTTCATACCAACCTATAAGTCAGTGAATTATGCATGACAAAAACTCCTAAAATACTTTGCACTTCATTCCTCATAATATAAAATATAATTTATGATGGAATATTTTTTCCTGCTGACTTAGTAACAAAGCAAAATGTGCTAAGCTTTCACTTCGTAAAAACAACGTAAAATAATAAATGCGTTTAAATTTTTTGGTGCGTTTTGTTTATTTCATTTTAATCTCTACTTGGCGTGAATTGGGAAAATTACCTTGTCAACCGCACGAATTGTGGAATAGAAAGTTTTGCTTAATGTAGGAATATTTTTAATTATAGTTGTATGCTTTGTACGCAGATGGTTGAAATTTTTGTAATGTATTTTTTAATAAATATAGTATTGCTTGAGAGTTGGCTATTTCTTTTGCGACGATCTAGCTCGCAGAGGTGTTTTAAAGTGTTTATAATCTCTATAATCTATAATCCAAGTTGCAAGGACATAATTCGCTCCCTTCATCATAAAGAGCAATAACTCAAAAAATAAGAATGTTGAGAAATCACGTTTGAAGTTCAGACAACCAGTACAACTTGTATGGGATGAAAAAGGCAGGCGATGTTTTATCTCGGTCATATTCGTCCAAATTGAACGGCTGTCGCATTCTGCCTATTCTTCTCGCATTGTTCTTGCGTTTTATTACAAAATCTCGATTTTCGCAATTTTCGAGCTATTGCTCTTTATTATTAAACGTGCGATTATGAACAATCAAAGCTCATATCAAATGCATGTCCACAAACAAACACGTGTAAGTTTGCGCTTACAAAAGCTGAATGTGTACTTACAAATTAAAATCTACATAAACCCTGCAACTTTTACCGATCTTCCCTGTAATAAGGGTGACATTGGAAAAGTGAGCCATTTTTTATAGTGTGTGTGGTCAGCCTCATACCAACCTATAAGTCTAGGAATGCATATACCTGTAGACTACCGCAGAAATTATTTGATCGGCTGCAAATGGCTTTCAATGCTGCTGCCAGGGCAATTTTTAGACAGGGAAAGAGCTGTCATATTTCGCCATTGCTGAGAGAATTGCACTGGCTGAGGGTCCGAGAGAGGGTAGAATTTAAGTTGTGTCTCACTGTACATAGGGCCCTGAACGGCACGGCACCCCCATGTCTCGCTGAGCTATGCTCTGTCGATAAGACTTCAAAACGACCACTACGCTCTGCCCTCACTGCTGTCAACAAGGACATAGTGCCCAAAAGAGCGAACACATCAAATTTTGCAGACAGGAGCTTTGCGGTGGCCGGGCCGGTTGCCTGTAACAATTTGTCCGTCGGTGTTCGCGCGAACCAGCCTACCACCACCTTCAGAAAGGGACTGAAGATACTGCTTTTCTCCAGAAGCCATGGCGCCCTTGAGATGGTCCTGGACCATTAAATGGCGCCACAGGAAAGAAATCATCCATCATCATCATCATCATCATAAAGCTTGCATATACTTGGACAACACTATACAGAGAAGATGGAGACAAACGACACTATAAATCACAGGTTTAATAAACTCAAACTGAAAATATAATAAATAACAAGTTTACGCTACAAAAGTAGCATAATTATAATAGTATAACATATAATTATTCATTCTAATTTAAGCTCAGGGCGTGTTTTACTCGGCAGAGCTTTTGAATTAATTTCCGTTCGGGGAGCTACACTGTCAAAGCTAATCAAAATTTTCACATTATTCTCAACAATGAATAAAAGCAGTGACTTTGTTTATATGTAACTTCTTGCCGCGTTATCCCCGAAGGGTTAACATGTGGCGAGTGGGACCTATTTATTTTTACAGGTAAGAGGACCAGGCGTAAGGCAACTACTTCCGTTAAAGTGTGAATTTCTCAGCTCACAAGGGGCAATGCAACTAAGTTACACATGTAGTGTAACTTCTTGTCTGCGTTATCCTTGGTGTCGCATGGGGCGATTCGGAACGTATTTTTTGTATAAGTAGAGGTGCTGACTTCACACCAATCCCTTCAGTTGAAGAGGAGGTTTCCCAGCTCCCGAAGATTTAATTTCTTGTGGCGAGTTGGACCTATTTTTTTTTTGTGCTCTGCCGGGATTCGAACCTACAACCTTCCATATACGAGTCCAGAGTTACCACTGGACTACGGACCGGAATCAAATCCCGGCGGAGCACAATAATAAACCATTTATATTTTCAAATTTGCGTTTCAAAGGTCCATCAAGCCTTACAGCGACTGGGTCTTGCTTGAGAATTTGCGCTTTTTACAGCTAAGACAAAGCTTGCACAGAGCTCTTGGGTGTCATACACACAAAAACAGCGCTCGCCAATATATCAGCTTAATTTTTATTTTTTTTAACCTTCCATTTACGAGTCTTAGTGTTGCCACTAGACAACGGACTGGCAAATGGCTATGTTATAATGTAACTTCTTGCAAGCCTATTATTTTTTACAGGTAAAGCGTCCAGCCCTTAGCCAACCACTTCAGTTAAAGTGGAGGCTTTCTAGCTCCCGAGGGGGGCGGTACTTACTTAATCAGCCACTTCTTGTCCACTGCTGGACATAGGCCTCCCCCATATCCTCTCCAGGCGTCTCTGTCCTGGGCTCTCTGCATCCAGTCACCAGCAGCTCTTTTAATATCATCTGACCATCGTGTAAGAAGCCTTCCTCTTGTTCTTTTGTCTTCACGAGGTCTCCATTCTACCAATCTTTTCGTCCATTTTTACTCGCTCAATCTGGCAACATGCCCTGCCCATGACCACTTTTGCTTTGCCACTCTTTTGACTATGTCAGTAACTCCCGATCTTCTACCGGTATTTCGTATCCAAATTTTTTTTTTAAATCCTGTGCGGGAGACTCCCTAGATTCTAGAGACTCTAGGGGTCTATGGCACTTGTCGTAGTGCCGCAGAGGTGTACGAGCTTTACTCAAGCCAATACTCAAGAAAGACCCAGTTGATGTAAGGCTGGATAAACCTTTGGTGACCGGTCATTGGTAAAGGTTTATGAATTTTTCAACCCAGCGAAGAGCAAATTTAAAAATATAAATGGTATATTTTTTGTGCTCCACCGGGATTCGAACCCACAACCATCCCATTCAGAGTCCGCAGTATTACCACTGAGCTACAGACTGGTCGTCTGAGAGGGGCGGTACTAATTTCTTGCAATTACTATGTAAACATTGCCGGTATTTTTATTTGGAGCGCTCATTATGTCCTGTACATAATATAATGAGGTTTATCCTACAAACACACTTAAAAGTATATCCTTTGGACTCGCATCCAGCCTTGCGTGATAAAACATAAAAATTATACTCGGATTTCGCATTAAAAATACATGTTTTGCAGTTGTGAACGTGGCAGGTGATTGCTGCTTGCCGTTTGATTCAGGCTCGTGAAAAAAAACATGCAAAAAAAATTAGCACAATTAAATTATGGCAGATTATTTTTCATGTACCTACAAAATAATTCAATTTATTTCATCAAGCCATGAAAACAAAGCTTTTATTCATTTAAGACTCACATATTTAATTTAATCTAATCTAAGTTGCAAAGATATTTAATGTTGGGCATATAATGTGAACCCCCAATGCTAAATATCTTTGCAACTTAGATTAGATGAGTCTGAATGGTGTGCTTTTGAAATCTCGAAATGATATAGTTTTTAAATAGTATATCGCAAAAACCGTAACTACGCTGCATATATACCTACTGGTATTTTTTATCGTGTAGTTGTGTATCGGGTGTGGAACGTATTTATTTGTACAGATTATGAGGCCGCCCTGACGCCAACCACATAATTTTGAAGGGAAGGTTTTTCCAGCCCTCGAAAGGTGCTGGTTCTCATTTCTTGTGAAGGCTGAGTAAATCTTGACCGATCTGTTGTCTTTTAACCTCTGAAAAAATGGGGTCTACGCGACCAGAGTAAAATCAAAATTTAAATTAAAGTCTATTACTTATGTATATAATTTCTAAATAACATTATATTATTACTCCTAGTATTTTTATTTGTATTTCTTTACCCTTAGGTTGATATGAGGTTGACCAATCATCCCGTGAAAAAATGGTTCACTCTGCCTATGTTACCCCTGTTTCAAGGAAGATCAGCAAAAGTTGTAGGGCTTAATGTCATTTTAGGTTTTTACTTTAGCATTTGTAAACGTGAACTTACACGTGCCTGTTTGTGGGCATGCACCTAATATGAATCTTAAATGATAACATATTTTGCAACTTTGATTATGTATTATTATATACATTAGGTATATTTATTTTATTGGCCTTTTTTCTTAGAAGTTTTGATAACCTACGCTTTGAAAAGTCTACAAATTCCTATATTTTGGTTTTTAATAAAAATTATTTTACAAAAAAACCGTTATTTTTGTGCAACTGGGCAAATCTTATCAAGAAAAATATGTTTATACTTTTAGATTATGAAATCTGTTTGAGAGCTTTTGTTGAGCTACTAAGTTACTAACTGACCAAGTGATTAAGTAATCAAGTGACTAAAACATAGTCAAATGACTTAGTGATCAACTGTTACTTTAGCCCTGTCACATTTCCACTAAGTTTTTGTAAAGGCTGAGTACACCTTTACGATAAATCAATTCTGACACCCTCAGGGGGGATCGAACCTTTTCTTTCGGTATAAATTGCAAGTATTCTACCAACTGAGCTATCGACCGGACTTTTAACGAGCTTTGTCCTCACTACAAGACACCAATTCTAAAACCAGTTGCTGTAAGGCTGGATGGACCTTTGGTGACCGGTCTTTGGTAAAGGTTTTATATTTTTTCAACCCAGCAAAGAACATATTTGAAAATATTAATTGTTTATTATTATTCGAACTCACAATCTTTCATTTACGAGTCAGAATTAACAAGTAGACTATAGACCGGTAGCCTTATTCATTTCACTGTAATCCACCGTCCATGCTTCACTTCCATACATTAGCTGTGTGTGAGTAGCACCTTAAATGATTCATAGCGTATCCAAGTGGCGCCGCTGAGCGTTGCCCTACGCCTGCTTTAATTTACTTAAGTAAAACTTAAGTGCAAGCTTATCAAACAACAAACATTCTCAGCTCCATAAAGCGAAACTTCTCTGCATTTTCGTATTATCCTTTAACCGTGCAACGCCCACATTAATCCATTTAGTTTCTTTAAGGACCCTAAAATCTAATCTAAATCTGAGCTGCAAATAAATTACATTTATGATTTATATTTATCGTTTTCCCACAAGTCGACATTTATTAGTTCGCGCTAACACATGCCGCATGTGGACCTACAATATAAAAACCCAATCTCAAATAAACATAAGCCCTGCAACTCTTGCCGACCAATCATGAAACATGGGTGACATTGGCAAAGTGAACCATTTTTTTTCAGTATGGGTGATCAGCCTCATACCAATCTTTAAGTCAAGGCGTCATTCCCGTATTTTTATTTCTTAGCATAGTTCCGTCGATAGCTCAGTTGGTAGAGTGCTTGCATTCCATGCCGTGAGCCCGGGTTCGAATCCCACCGCAGCCTCGGTGGGATTCGTGAGGGTGTCAGAAATTATTTCCCGTTTTGTTAAGATTTTACTTGGATTCTTTTAATTAAACTGCGATTTATTTATTCAACAAGATTTATTTTGCACAATATTGGTTACTCAGTACTGTTCACTCGTCTTGCTCTAGTTTAAAGGACTCAAAAAGCTGCAAAAAAATTTTTAATACAAGTTTGGGAACCTTTGGCGTAGAGCAACCTTACACCAAACACTTTTGAGTTTTGCCAAAAAATTTGTAGTATAAAATAGCATATTTATTCTGTATGTTCCTTGACTTATAGGTTGGTATGTGGCTGACCACCCTTGCTGTGAAAATGGTTCACTTTACCAATGTCACCCCTGTTTCTGTGAAGGTCGGCAAGAGTTGCACGGTGTATGTTCATTTGGAATTTGGGTTTTTATATTGTTGGTCCCCTTGCGGCATGTTTAAATGCGAACTTATACGTGTTTGCTTTTGAAAATGCATATAACGTGAATATTTGATGTAACATATATTTGCAACTTAGGTTAGATATGTATCAGAAAAATGAATTCAGTGTAACAGACGGTTTGGCTACTTTGGACGTTACAGGGTTAAGCAAGTCGGCTTTAAGGGAGATTGAAAAATACAAGTAGCAGTGCGGGGTTGTTGTGCCAAGTTATATTGCAGTACTGCATCCAATTTAGATGCGTTTGTAAACAGACAAATCCGAACTGCATTTTTTAAGATTTTCCCACATGTCGGATATTTTCTATTTGAAAAAATATGGTGCTAATCCTTGACTTAATGTCACCCCTGATTCAGAGAAGGTCGGCAAAAGTTGTGGGGCTAATGTTCATTTGAGGTTTGGATTTTATTTGTAAGTACACATTCAGCATTTGTAAGCGCGAACTACACTTGTTGGTTTGTGGGCATACATCTGAGAGCTTTAAATGAATATATCCTTGCAACTTAGATTATAGATTATAGATTATAGAAGGCAAAAGTTGCAGGATTAATGTTCATTTGAGGTTTGGATTTTAATTTGTAAGTGCCCATCTAATCTAATCTAATCTAATCTAATCTAAGTTACAAAGATATGTTACATTGGAGATTCACATTACATGCATTCTCACAACCAGACACGTACAAGTTCACGCTTGCACATGCCTCATGTGAACCTACAACATAAAAACCAAATCTTAAATGGACATACACCCTACAACTCTTGCCGTCCTTCCCTGAAACAGGGGTGACATTGGCAAAGTGAACCATTTTTGCAGCATGGGTGGTCAGCCGCATACCAACCTATAATATATTTTTATTCTTTGATTTAAAAAATGTAATTTGTCATGTATGTTCCTTGACTTATAGGTTGTTATGCGGCTGACCACCCATAATATAAAAATTGGTTCACTTTGCCAATGTCACCCCTGTTTCAGGGAAGGACGGCAAGAGTTGCAAGGCTTATGTTCATTTGAGATTGGGTTTTTATATTGTAGGTCCACATGCGGCATGTGTTAACGCGAAATTATACATATCTGCTTGTGGGAATGCATTTAGTATAAATCTTAAATGATATATATCTTTGCAGCTTAGATTAGATTAGATTAAATTAGAAGACAAGGAATAAAAATTGTAGTAAACTTTTTCTCAGTGAATCAGCTCCAATTCAGTTTTATCAACTTTTACAGTATAATTGACGGCATTAGAATAAAAAAGGAAGGTGTCCTATAGACTATCTATGGGACACTGTGTCTTATAGACTAGTGTCCTATGGACTAGTGTCATATAGACTATCTATGGGACACTGTGTCCTATAGACTAGTGTCCTATGGACTAGTGTCCTACAGACTAGTGTCCTATGGACTAGTGTCCTATAGACTAGTGTCTTATGGACTAGTGTCCTATAGACTAGTGTCCTATGGACAAGTGTCCTATGGACTAGTGTCCTATAGACAAGTGTCCTATGGACTAGTGTCCTATGGACTAGTGTCCTATAGACTAGTGTCTTATGGACTAGTGTCCTATAGACTAGTGTCCTATGGACAAGTGTCCTATGGACTAGTGTCCTATAGACTAGTGTCCTATGGACTAGTGTCCTATGGACTAGTGTCCTATGGACTAGTGTCCTATGGACTAGTGTCCTGTGGACTAGTGTCCTATGGACTAGTGTCCTATGGACTAGTGTCCTATGGACTAGTGTCCTATAGACTATAGACTTGTGTGCTATAGACTAGTGTCCAAAGACTATTTATGGGACACTTGCCA